>CM034462.1:30557047-30777181 GCA_019925255.1 Litchi chinensis | reverse complement strand
TGCAGGTTTCATCAAACAGTGCAGATTTTTCTTCATTTTATGGATTGTTTTGTGCAGATTTTTCTGAGTTGTTTCTAGGCTGTTTTCAATCGAATTAACAACACTAACGACCTTTTTTTTTGGGTAAAAATGTTGAATAAACGTAATTACCACAACATCTTGCAAAAAATTATATGACTACTCAATGAAGTACATCATCAACTGAAAATTGGCATGAGCTATATATTCTTTTCTGATTCAAGAGAATAGGAATTCAGTTGTATCCTTTGATTCCTCCTGATGTTGGTGTCAATTGTTAATATTAGAAATATAATACCTTATTTTCCCCTTCCTAAACAATCAAAATGTCATGCATTTTACTTTTGTTTATAATTTGACTTAAGGTTGAACCAAGCGTTGTAAAACTGCACCGATTGGAGTTGTTAGAGTCACATTATGAACAAGTTTGGAAGAATCATGTTTATACATTTCGACATAAGCATCCTTTTGTGTTTCTTCATCAAAGAATCAATAGAACAGGACATATAATTAGTATTATGCTAATTGGTTCCTAGGAAACCAGGAACTAATGGATACAGAACCTCACTTGTAAATTGCAGCAGTGTAGAGCAAATTGATATTTCTGCACAGGAGATGAATAATAACAGTTACCCCTTTGACCCATCACTTTGAGGGTCTCAAACACATAATGGAAATCTACCATTTAAAGAACAAAACCTTACAGACATCAACCAATTAACCAATAGAGCCAACATGTCTGCACATCACTCTTTCATTCATAACACATATACAAGGTACAAACGTATTTAAACTCAAGTAGCATTCATTTGTTAGAGGGCACTGGTGAGAAATTAATGTTTTGCATCAAGTAAAATTAAGAAGTTTAAAAAATGCAAATTTGAGTAAGCAAAGTGACAAATGAATCATGGTCATAATGATGAGAACTCATGTCATCAGACTAATTTAGAGAGGGAATTTAGCTGCAGGAGACCACATTCATATATCAATGTGGCCACTGGTACATCAATTTTTCTTAATGAAACAACCTTATATTCATTGAACTATAATCATGAATGCACATCACCTACTAAAATGATGCAGAACAAACTTTAACCAATACAAAATGTTAGATCATAGAATCTTTTGTTCAGAATGAGAAAATTAAACTTGGAAAGTTTTCTGTTTTGTGAACAACTAGAATTAGGTCATCAACAAAAATTAGGTCATAGAATCTTCCACTCATAGTGAGAAAATCGAACTTGGAAAATCTCCTTTTTACAGAATTGACTATAATAAATGCTAAAACAATGTCAATAGATTACTTTGATTATGATAGGTTGGGTAGATATAATTAATTCTCAAATGTGAACATCTATTGTGATCCAATTAAACAGAAAGATTAAAGAGATTTTCAAAAAGAATTAGTTTCTTTGTTTTGTTTTGTTTTGTTTTTTTTTGCTTTTAGAAAGAGCTAAACGAATTAGTTTCACTTAGAAGTCATTAAATACTTAATGCACACAATATAATTTTTGGAGAATGCCACGACACGATGATACATGATCCAATAATTTGAACCAAATCTATCAAACAAATCATAACTAGCATAATTGGTTCCTATATATGGTCTTGTTGATAAATTTTGAACATTCAAGTGTTATATGTTTTCAGTTAACATACATGGCACATGGTTTTTGTTTGGGTGCTAGAAATTGTGGAATGTAAGAAGAAGATAGGAAAGTGAAGAGAGAAAACGGAAAATCTGCACCTTAACATGTTGCCCACACATTGACAACTGTCCCATTACACAACTCTCCTAGTGAGAACTCCCTTTGAATTAGCATATATATATATAGTAACTTTATTATCAGTGCCTCCTAACTTTTTAATGAATCAATCACATTCATCCATTGCATTTGAATTAATTAAATAGAAGAGAGAATTTGTTTTAAAAGAGAGAATGCAGTGGATAAATTTGATTGGTTTATTATAACTTTTTAAAGTTATGAGACATTGATAGTAAAAGCACTATATATATAAACTTTTGAAGTACGAGATTTCACCTATCTTTTTGTGTTTAAATTAGATGTTTTTGTTTGAAAAGTTATGTGAAATTCTCAAACAAGCTGATATCAAATTTATCAAAAACTCATTGGAGTTATCGACTATAATTATTTTGGCGATTTGAACACCCTCCAATAACCGAAAGATATTTATCTCATAATAACATAACAAAACTCCTCAAAAGCATATATGGAAGGATATCTGACATATTAAAAACCCATATCTATAGGATGTAAAAATAGTTAACAATAATTAATATTCTAATTATTAACAATTATACTAAATGAAAGATGCTTCAGTTTCAATTATATAGAGCCTCAGTTCATACTGGTTTCCTCCTCAGTCACTTTCACAAATTTTCTCACTTCACTTCCATGTCAAGCCACCATTGAACACCACTGTCCACAAAAGGTACTCAATTGATGTCTTCAAGGCCTAAATTTAGCGAACTTTCAATTTTTTTTTTTGGTTTGAGATCTGATGCTGGTTTTGTTTGCTTAAAAGATTCAAACCATGAACTTTTCAAGTCTTGTTTGATATTATCTAACATAAATTCTGTTTTGTTTGGCTGTTTTTCGGGTACTTTAATTTTTTTTACAATTACAGCTGCTATAAAGCGGTGCACTTCTTCAACTTCTCTTAGTGAATTAAGCTGATACAATTGTTTCTTAAATATTTGGTTTGAGATCTCTGTAAATGATGTTGGTTAAGGTTGGCTGCTCAAGAAGGATTAGTGGATGCAGTAACTTGTCTTTGTAAGTCTTTGTGGCAAAAGCAGTTGCATTTGAACTGAGTGTAATATCTTTTAAATGGAAGTTTGAATAAGTAGATATAATGATTTTTGTCAGGTGTGATGCCCTAGACTTGTCATTAATAAACTCTTCTTTCAGGTGTTAGATCCTAGATGCCCAGAATTAAGTTGTCTTGAAGAGTTTGTTAAAGGCAAAACCCTGTGAGTTTGGTATCCCACTCTTGATAATTATTAACAAATGTATTTTATTTCGTTTCAAAGCTCGATGAATGATTTATTGTGGTTTGGATCCATCTTCAAAATATATTTTCTGTTTTCAAAAACAAAAAGCAAATGAATAGTTGTTTCTCTCAAGTGTTGGATCCTGGATTTTTCTTAATTTTGTCTTAAAGAGTTCGTTAAAGGCAAAATCCTTGTAATTCAGGTTCCCATACTTAATAATTATTTTTATTTTAATGATACTTTTGTCGGTATCAAATTAAAATTTAAGTCTTGTACGTTCTAGAGCCATTAATTATGCTCATTGATGTTAGTAAGCTTAGGAATTTTCAATAAGGCTAAAACAAATTTGATTTTCTGCTATTTCATTCCAATACTTTCTTCTTTAGAAAGTAGGGGTTTCACAGTTGTTTTATAACACCATCAAACAGAAGCTACTGATTGCCAGTAAAAAGTAGACCTACGGAAGTTCTTGCTACATGGTTTAGGATTTTGAAAAAATGAGTAAGATGACCGTAAAATAGTCTAGGATTTTAAAAAAGTGAGTATGATGACAGTATTGTAACTTACTGCTAAGGTGTGATGGTGCATGGTACGTAATATTGTTGATTTAGGTTCAAGTCTGTGGCACGGATACTGTCATGAAGCTACTTGCAAATTTGAATTACTGGCAAGTAATGCACATGGGTTAAAGTATTTGTTTATGAAGCTATCATGAACAAATACATTAATCAAGAATGGATGAGTACTTCTCTTGATTTTAAGAAGTCAAGGGTTCAAATTCTATCATTGTCTTAAAACATAAGGTATAAGTAATTTTCTATAAATTTAATCCTCCATCCCCTATCATTAAAAAAAAAAAAAAACCGCTGTCTTTCATAGATTTAGAGAGAGCATAGGAGAATGATAACAATTACATTGGATATGGAAGAATTGAAACGATCTATCCATTGCTCAAGCTATATTGCTGATTAATAACTCCTCTATCCTACCAAACAAGAAGTAGCCTTACGTCATTATGATGTTTACTTTTGTTAATTGATTGTGTAGTAAATGCTATAACCTTTCAAGATCAATAATGGTGATAGTATGTCAAGTTTTAGTTGTTTGAAATTAGTGACTTTTCAATATTGTGGTGAGTGCACCTCATGTCTTCTCTACTATCTTGAGGGTGGAAAAGCACTGTAAGTTCATATATTCAACGAATTATCTAAGTTTAGTTGTATATTTGTTTGCTTTTATGAATTTAGATTTAACTGCATGTTTGACTGCAGGAAAGGGAAACCATATAAGATTCTGTGAGAAAGGCCACATTATTCTAAAAATGGACCAAAACAATCAGAGAAATAACAATGATGCTTCGGAAATCTGTCCTGTGAGACGCAGACCTGGTCGTCCTAGAAAGTATCTAAGACCAAATGCTAATTTTGAGGAAAATGCTATCTCGAGGGTTCAAAATTTACAGTGTCAGGAGAATGCTCCTATCCGACCTGGTTTTGTAGGTGTCAATGATGAGCAGGCCCACCAAGCAAATGCAAATGCTATCCTACCTGGCGTTGCAGGCGTCATCTATAATCAGCCCCACCAAGTAAATGCAAATGATATCGTGGTGGGCCAAGGTCTTCATAATGGTGTTACTGATGCACCATTTGATGCTGGATATTTACCTGCAGCGCCAATCCTATCTGCACATCCTGTTCCCGAAAACAAATGCGTGCCTGTTGTTCTGCAGCCTGTTAATCTGTCAATTGGGGGAACTGTTGCCAACCAAATACCGTCTGTTTTCCCAACTGCTCCGCTGCAAGCCTATAAAGGAAAACAGGTAGCGGAAGGTTCTTCAGATGCAGCAATACCCACCAACCAGGTTGAAACAGTTGGAAACCAAGTGCTTGAAGCCTCACCGCCAGTTAAGAATATAATGAATGAAAACATTGACATGGATCCTCTCTTCGTTGAGCCCCTGAGAACTGTACATGCTGATCGAAATAGACCAGCTACTCTACCTAAAACTTCTGAGAACTTGGGAACTGGCACAATGACTGCGCCATTGCAGGTACAATAAAATTTAAACTATAAATTATTGACTTGACAATGAAGAATTACGATGGAAAGAGAATATTATGTTAGAAATAGTGTTCTTTTTGTGCAACTATAGTATAAAATTGGGGCATAATTTCTTTTAGTCAATTAAACGATTAAAAAATTTAAAAGAAACCTTGTTTTTTAAACAATTAGTTAATAATAATTTTTTTGAAAAATTCAATAACAAACATGTTGTGTCCGAAATGCTCTAATTTTTTTTCCTTTTTTCTAACAAAAATAATTTTCTTCTCTTTTTTGCATTATTTTCTCTGTTTATGTTCTCTGCCTCTCTCTCTCTCTCTTTCTTTTCTCTCTCTCTTTTCTTTTTATCTCTACCAATACATTATTTTTGCTCAAAATTACAACCAAATTGCTAATACTTGGGAATTTTTCATACCAAAAAAAATATTACAATATGTGATCTTTTTATTCACACAATCTCACTTCCAAAACCTTCATGGTAAAACTTTAGTTTTAGTTTTTAGTTTTTTAGTTTTTTAGTTTTTAGTTTTTGGCTTTGGAACATATGTTGCATGATGAATATTATTAAGCAATATTGGTTGATTAGGTTATCATGCAACATTTGTCACATTTTATCATGCAATATTCATCACGCAATATCATTCAATATTCATTAATTCATCATGTAACATTTATTTAGTTTATTATACACTATTTGTTAAGTTTATCTTACAAATTGTTTAATGTTCACTATGCAACATATATTCAGTTCATCTTGTAATATTCGTTTACTCCATCACATAACATATATTCAGTTCATGATGCATCGTTCGTTTATATATTTTTTATGCAACACATGTGTAGTTTATCATGCAACATTTGCAAAGAATTCATTATGAAACATTTGTCTATTTCATCATGCAGTATATTCCTAGATCTAGATCATCATGCAACATTCGAATAAAATGCACATGCAACATCCATTTATTTCATCAGGCAATATATATCTAGTTTTTCTTTCTTTCTTTTTTGAAACTAGCTATATATGTTTGCTTATTCATGCAATACATGTCTAACTCATTGTGTGACATTAACATAGAATTTATCATGTATCATTCATGCTACATATGTCTTGATTAGGATGATGGAGGTCGTATCAATGTTGGACGTCGAAGGAAACATGCTTGTTCTATATGCGGTCAAGAGGGACACAATCGAAAGACTTGTCGTAACAGACAAGCTTGATCATAGAAAGAAATTTGTATTTTGAGGCATGCTTTAAATCAAATATCTGACTATCTGTTTTATCTTTTTCTTTATCGTTTAACTCTCAATGCTTTTCTATATATTGATTTAGTTATTGAAATAAATGTATTTTTTTCTTTTTTTTTTTGGTCGAACCAATTTAGCATAAATTAACCCTTTTTCTTTAAGCATTAATTGAATATCAAGTCTGCATATCTGCTCATAAACTACATAACTTGGTGGTCATAATTAGTTTGGTCAAAATTAGTTTGATTTTCTTTTATGAATCTTAAAGGTTGCTATTAATCTTTGTGAATCCATTATCATGCACCTCTGGTTCCCCCTGTTTGAACAACACACATGTACTACCGTATTTGCATTTTAAGAATAATTTAACTACTCTGCACCTTGTTGATAGCCAAATATGTGCTCTATCTTTATTTGAGTTTGACATTTGGTTGATTTATATATTGTTTTTGGATCATAATTATTTATGTATTTTTAAATGTTGATAAACCTCATTACCACAACATCTTGCAAAATGGAAGGAGAATAGTAAAAATAAGCAGGTGTTTGATGGTTTTTGGAGGTGTTAAATAAAAGAACTCAATGAGCACAAGTCACAATCGAATAACGAATTAAACTTTGTAAGTGATCCAGAGAGAATTTTTTTATTTTTATTTTTTTATTGATATTAAATTGACTAACATTTACAGAGACAGATAGCTTTTTACATAGAAACACATACAGAACAAACACATACAAAGTGTGACTTAAAAGAACTAATTTATAACCAACAATTAGATACTGGAATTGTTTTACATTAACTCAATTTTAATACGTCCATCATTTTGACTGATCATAAATTAGCATTTGATTCATTCTTTTGCCTATTGGGGCACACTTCTTAACTTGCATATCAACCTTTTTTTTCTTGGTAAAAATGTTGTTAAACCTAATTACCGCAACATCTTGCAAAAAATTATATGACTACTCAATGAAGTACATCATCAACTGAAAATTGGCATGAGCTATATATTCTTTTCTGATTCAAGAGAATAGGAATTGAGTTATATCCTTTGATCCCTCCTGATGTTGGTTGTTAATATTAGAAATATAATACCTTATATTCCCCTTCCTAAACAATCAAAATGTCATGCATTTTATGTTTGTTTATAATCTGACTTAAGGTTGAACCAAGCGTCATAAAACTGCACCGATTGCAGTTGTCAGAGTCACACTATGAACAAGTTTGGAAGAATCATGTCTATACATTTCGACATAAGCATCCTTTTGAGATTCTTCATCAAATAATTGGTAGAACAAGACATATAATTAGTATTATGCTAACTGGTTGCTGGGAAACCAGGAACTAATAGATACAGAACCCCACTTGTAAATTGCAGCAGTGTGGAGCAAACTCCGATATTTCTGCACAAGAGATGAATAATAATAGTTACCCCTTTGACCCATCACTTTGAAGGTCTCAAACACTTAATGACAATTTACCATGTAAAGAAAAAGACCCTACAGACATCAACCAATTAACCAACAGAACCAACATGTCTGCACATCACTCTTTCATTCATAACACATATACAAGGTACAAATGTATTTAAACTCAAGTAGCATTCATTTGTTAGAGGGCAATGGTGAGAAATTAATGTTTGCATCAAGTAAAATTAAGATGTTCAAAAAATGCAAATTTGAATAAGCAAAGTGACAAATGAATCATGCTCACAATGACTAGAACTCATGTCATCAGACTAATTTAGAGAGGGAATTTAGCTGCAGGAGACTTCATTTATATATCAATGTGGCCACCGGTACATCAATCTTTCTTCATGAAACAACCTTATATTCATTGAACTATAATCATGAATCCACATCACCTACTAAAATGATGCAGAACAAACTTTAACCAATACAAAATGTTAGATCATAGAATCTTTTGTTCAGAATGAGAAAACTGAACTTGGGAAGTTTTCTTTTTTGTAAATGACTAGAATTAGGTCATCAACAAAAATTAGGTCATAGAATCTTCCACTCATAGTGAGAAAATCGAACTTGGAAAATCTTCTTTTTACGGAACTGACTACAATAAATGCTAAAACAACGTCAATAGATTGCTTTGATTATGATAGGTTAGGTAGATATAATTAATTCTCAAATCTGAACATCTACTGTGATCCAATTAAACAAAAAGAGTTAAGAAATTGACAAAAAGAATTAGTTTTTTTTTTTTTGTTAGGAAGAGCTAAATGAATTAGTTTCAGTTAGGAGTCATTAAATACTTAATGCACACATTATCATTGTTGGAGAATGCCGCCACGCGATGATATGTGATCCAATAATTTGAACCAAATCTATCAAACAAATCATAACTAGCATAATTGGTTCCCATGTATGGTCTTGTTGATAAATTTTGAACATTCAAGTGTCATATGTTTTCAGTTAACATACATGGTACACGGTTTTTGTTTGGCTACTAGAAATTGTGGAATGTGAGAAGAAAATAGGAAAGTGTAGAGGGAAAATGGAAAATCTGTATCTTTTTTTGTTCTTACATAAAGACAGTAACCCAACTCACTTAACGCGTTGCCCACACATTGACAACTGTCCCATTACACAACTCTCCTAATGAGAACTCTCTTTGAATCAGTATATATATATGTATATGTATATATATGAACTTTTGAAGTGCGAAATTTCACATATCTTTTCGTGTTTAAATTAGATGTTTTGTTTGAAAGGTTATGTAAAATTCTCAGAGAAGCTGATATTGAATTTATCAATAACTCATTGGAGATATCGACTTTAATTATTTTGGCGATTCGAATGTCCTCCAATAACCAAAAGACAATTACCTCATAATAAAATAATAAAACTACTTGAAAGCATATATGGAAGGATATCTGACATATTAAAAACCCATATCTAGATTCTATATAATTAACATACTTTTTTAATTTGTTGCCAAATGTAGGATGTAAAATAGTTAACAATAATTAATATTCTAATTATTAACAATTATGCTAAACGAAAGATGCTTTAGTTTCAATTATATAGAGCCTCAGTTCATGCTGGTTTCCTCCTCAGTCAATTTCACAAATTTTCTCACTTCACTTCCATGTCAAGCCACCGCTGAACACCACTGTCCACAAAAGGTACTCAATCGATGTCTTCGAGACCTAAATTTAGCAAACTTTCCCTTTTTTTTTTTTTTTTTTTCTTTTGGGTTTGAGATCTGATGCTGGTTTTGTTTTGCTTAAAAGATTCAAACCATGAACTTTTTAAGTCTTGTTTGATATTATCTAACATAAATTCTGCTTTGTTTGGCTGCTTTTCAGTTACTTTTGTTTTTTTTACAATTACGGCTGCTATAAAGTGGTGGACTTCTTCAACTTCTGTTAGTGAATTAAGCTGATACAATTGTTTGTCTTTTCTGTAAAGTTTGGTGTTTTAATTTAAATATCGTGATTGTTGTTAGTGATTGAAATCTTAATTGTTGTGAATTTTAATTTTTGTGTTCACTTTCATCCATGTTTGTGTGTTTTTTGCTTGATATGTTATTTCTGTTACTATGCATGTGTGGAGATGTAAAATGGATTACTTTATTGTGTTATATGATTGTTTGAAATATTTGGATTTAAAGTGCTTGTTTTGCAGTTCTAGGACTTGGGTTTCCTGAAAAATAAAAAGGGTTATGATATGTGGGTAATTGTTTTTGTATCTTATTGCCATTTGATAGATCTTTGGAAATGATATCTGATAAGATTGGCTATTCAAGAAAGGTTTTTGGAGGCAGAAACTTGTCTTTGTCAGTCTTTGCAGCGAAAAAGTTGTATTTGAATTGAGTTCAGTTTTATTAAATGGAAGTTAGAAGAAGTAGACATGTTGATTTTGATCAGATGTGAGATCCGGGATTCCTGGGTTTTGTCGTTAGTGATTCTCCTTTCAGGTGTTAACTCCTGGATTTCTAGGGTTAAGTCTTGAACAGTTCGTTAAAGACAAAACCTTGTGGATTCAGTATCCAACCCTTGATAATTATTAGCAAACATACTTTATTCCTTTCAAAGGTTGATGAGTGATTTGTGGCTTTTTGGATCCACTTTAAAACGTATTTCCTGTTCTCAAAGGAAAAGGAAAAAAAAAAAAAAAAAAAACAGCTGAATAGATGTTTCTTTCAGTTGTTGGATTCTAGACTTCCGAAAGTTTGTTTTGAAGAGTTTGTTAAAGACAAAATCTTAAGAATTTGGAAAACATATGGTAGTTATTTATGATATTAATATTACTTCCGCTGGTATCAAATTAAAATGAAAGTCCTGTTCCTAACTATTAATCACATTCATTGCGATTAGTAATCTTAGGAACTTTCGATAAGATTTAAACAAATTCGATTTTAATGTTTTCTTCTTCAGAAGCAAGTAATTGTGTAACACTGGTTTTTTTTTAAAAATAATGCTGACACCTTTGTCTATTAAAGGATAAGAGTGAGATTTGAATCCCTAAACTCTTAGGGTCAAAGCAGAGACTCAACCACTCTTACTAAACGGTGGTGTGTGGTATCACAGTGACGCCATCAAACAGGAGTTACTGTTTGACAGAAAAACCTAGACCAACAGAAATTCTTGTTGGAGTGCCTCACAGTCTAGGATTTTTAAAAAGTGAGCAACAGCAATAGTATTATAAACTACTGCTAGGGGGTGATGGTGTTAACATTGTAGATTTAGATTCAAGTCCATGTGCCATGGATACTGTCATGAATCTACATGCAAGTTTGATTTGCCGGCAAGTAATGCACACAAAATGAAGTATTTATTTATGATATATAGAGTCATTGCCATTCTTCATAGATTTAGAAAATACATTTGCGAGATCATAAGAGAATGATATTGATTACATTAGATATAGTAGAACTGAAATGATTAATAGTAGGGTGTACTGCACTGGATCATCAATTCTTACGGTATGTCTGAGTTTTGGTTGTTTGAAATTCTTGACTTTTCAATATTGTGGTATCTCATGATTTCTGAGCTATCTTGTGGGTGGAAAAGCACCTTAAGTTTTTAATATTTAAGAGGTTATCTAAATTTCATTATATCTTTGTTTGCTTCTACGAATTTAGACTTAACTACTTGCTTGGCTATAGGGAAAAGAAACCATATAAGCTTCTGTAACATTATACTGAAAATGGACCAAGACAATCAGGGTAATAACCGTGGTGCGTTGGAAAACTATCCTGTGAAGCACAGACCTGGTCATCCAGAAAGGTATTCAAGACCAAATGTTGATCATGAGGAGAATGTGGTCACGAGTGTTCAAAATTTGCAGCTTCAGGATAATGTTCCTATCCTAACCGGCTTTGCAGGCATTCAAGATAATCAGCCCCGTGAAGTAAATGAAAATGATATTGCGGTGGGCCAAGTAATTCATGGTGTTATTAATGCATCATTTGATGATGGACATTTGATCACTGTTAGGGTTGGCAACTCCGATGACACTCTGAGGGGTGTCGTTTTCAAGCCAAGTCGTTACGTTCCTGTTGTAGCAGACAATGATGTGGCCCCAAATGTGCCAATGATCAGAAGAAATGAAGTTCCCATACCAGCAAATCCTTTGCATCAGGTCAATGTCCATAATCCAGGATCCATGGAGAGGAATGAGAAACATGTCAGTTCCTACAGAACTCGAATTCCCAAATTGCCAGTCTCAAGAGCTAGACATCTGCCTCCTGTACCAGAAGACAAATTTGTGCCTGTTAATCTTCAGCAGCCTGTTAATTTATCGACTGGAGGAATTGTTGCCATCCAAACACCGTCTGTTGTAACCCTTCCTGCTCCGCTGGGAGCCTCTAAGGGAAAAGAAGTAGTTGCTGATGCTTCTTCCAATGCATCAGAACCCACCAACCAGGTCGAAACAATTGGAAACCAAGTGCTTCCCTCACCTCCAAGCAGCAACCAGGGGATTCCAAATTTTGACTCTGCGGAGGCACTGCATCGTGCAGAATTAAATAGCCTGAAGTTACCTTGTAGGCCATCTGAGGATATTTTAATTGAAGTCATCAAAAGAGTTCAAGGTCGTTCACAATCAGACAAGCCTCAAATGATCAATAATATAAAAATTGAAAACAACGACATGGATGATCAGCCTCTCGCTGTTATGCCCCTGCAAACTGTGTTTTCTGATGGAAGTCGTCCAGCGTCTCTGCCCAATCCTTTTAAGAAGGTCAGAACTCCTAGAACACGCAACACTCGCGGGTACAAATAAAATTAAATTACAATCATTGACTTGGCAATGGAGGACTTTATGGTGTTATTTTTGTGTCCTTAAAGCATGACTTGCAATAACAGTTTTCTGATTCGATAAAATTGTCTTTAGGTCATATATTTACATTTATATTTTGTGTCCTTAAAGCATGAGTTATAATAATAATTTTCTGATTCAATAAATTTGTCTCTCTCTGTCTCACACACACATATAAAATGAAATGCTAATAAGAAAGATGTATGTCACAAATTGTTTAGAAATAAAATTTGTTTATAATTATTGTTGTTCAAAATTTTAATTATTTGTAAACGAATGAATCTATTGGAGGATCAATTTGTGAATATAAGGTTGAATCTAAAAAGATTGATAAAAAGATTAATTTAATTTTAAATTTAATTTAATTCTAATTTAGTTAATAGATTATGATCAATTGAAAATAAAATAAAGCAAACAAAGACTTAAAAGTGCACAAGCAATAATTAAATTAAAGGAAACCAATATAATAGAATCTACCACTTTTTAACTTCATAATTTTCTGATAATTTATTCTTCTTCAAAATAGAGTGATAATTAAAAATTAATTGTTGTCATCGCTAAATTCAATTCTACAAGTGTTAATTAGCATCATTTTGCAATGCTTTTATCATACCATTTTTATTCTTGAAAATTTTCTAATTTGACTTGACATAAATAGTTTCAAAATTAATTTCACTATCTATTTATTTGTGTTGCATGCTACAAATGATGGTAGACATTCAAAACTTGTGTCCAACTTTTGTATCGAACTTATGTGATAGCTGACATAACATTTTTATGTTAGCTGCCATCATGTTATCACTAGTTTAACCTAAAATCCTAATATTTTTTATCTATTGAATTTGTTTAAAAAAAGAAAGAAAGAAAGAAAGAAAGAAAATGTGTTTCATGGTCCTTGAAACACCTTTTTTGGTTGAGTAATGTTACACAATCTAAAAATTTATCCAAATTTTTGTCAAATAATATGACAAGCTTATATATAATTAGCACATCATCAATACATTGTTCTAAAATTAATATGATAGATATAAATTAGCTTGTCACATCATTTGAGTAAAATTTTTAAATAAATTTTTGAAAAGTGTGTAGCATCATTCTTTTTGGTTTCCCTCCCAAATATGTCAACATGACTATCTCTTTCCCATTAATTACTTTCCTAAATAAAACCAAAAACGTCAAACTGCAATATGATAATATTCAATACACATAAAATGTGTAATCTGACACTATGTGTAATCTCACACTTGCTTGTAAAATGTGCCCATATGGAATGTTGTCTAACAGAACAGAATTCATATCTAGATTCTATGTATTTTGCACATTTTCATATATATGCATATATATATATATATTAAATTGGCATATAAAAATGACCATCTATATATCATCTAAGAATAGTTAACATTAATTAAAATTCCAAAGAATAAAAAATATACTTAATAAAGCTGCTGCAATTTCAAATTTCACAATTTTAAAAACCAAAAAAAGAAAAAAATCAAAATCAAAATCAATTTTTGTGTTTTTTGCAACAACCAAAACAATTTCAAAGCTCAGAACTTTTTTGCCTGTGGAAAGCGAAAAATAATATTTCTCACCCACTGTCAACAAAAGGCAATCAGTACTGGTCTTCAAGCCCTAAATTTCAGCAAACTTTTAATTTTTCCTTTTTCAGAATTTTTTTATGGGTGGTTTGAGAGGCTTATATTCGTTTTATTTTGCTTAACAAGACAAAAGACATGATATTTAATTTTTAAGCCTTATTTGATGTTATCTAACACAATTTTCTGTTTTGATTGGCTTTTTTCAGGTACTTGTTCTTTCACAATTGCTACAAATGACATAAAAATTAAGGTCCACTCCTTGACCTTCTGGTAGTGATAAACCCTGATGCAATAGTTTCTTCATGGTGAAGTTTGGTGCTTTAGGTCAATTTTGTGATTGTTTTTCGTGTTTGGGATCTTAATTGCTGTAAATTTTGATTTTTGTGTTCACTTTCATCTATATATGTGTTTTTTGCTTGGTATGTTGGTTGTGTTACCATACATTTGTGTAGATGTAAAATGGCATGCTTTATTGTGTTGAATGGTTGTTTGACATGCATATTTGATTTTAAAGTATTTGTTTTGCAATTGATATTATGGCTATTGTGAAAAAATTGTTATCATATCTAAACGATGTATTATAAAGTCCGTTGTGCTAGGAGAGTTTGCAGAGGCAGAAACTTTACTGTATCAATTTGCGGGAAAAACCGTTGCATTTAAATTAAGTTTAGTTTTCTTTAAATGGACGTTAAAGAAGTAGATACACTAATGTTGATTAGATGTGAGATTCGGGATTTTGGAGAATCATTGTGAGTGAATTTATTTCAGAAATATTAGATCCTAAATTTCCGGGGTTATGAATTTAAAAATTTGTTAAAGACAAAATCCTAGGGATTCGGGATTTCACACCTGATAATCATTAGTAAATGTACTTTATTTGGTTTCAAAGATTGATGCATGATTTCAGATAATTTGGGTCCATTATCAAAACACATTTCCCATTTTAAAAAACAAAAAACTGCTGATTAGTTTTTCTTAAGACTTCTTGGATTTTGTCTTGAACATTTCATTAAAGCAAATTCTAGGAATTCGGAATCTCGCACCTAATAATTGTTTTTGATTTTAATGTTACTTTTGTTGGCACCACATTAGAATTAAAATCTTGTTCTACAACACTAATCACATTCATTAATGTTGGTGAGCTTGGGAACTTTCAATAAGGCTAAAACAAATTCGATTTTGCGTTGTGTCATTCTTATATATTATTGTTTAGAAAGCATAGCAGTGGTTCCACAGCAGTTTTACACATCATCAAACAGAAGCTACTGTCTGACCAAAAGAAGTTTATGTACGGCAGTTCCTGTTGGAGCGCTACATAGTCTAGGATTTAGAAAAATAGTATGGTGACAGTATTATAACTTACTGTCAATGTGCAATGGTGGTAATATTGTAGATGTAAATTCAAGTCTATTTGGCATGAATACTGTAATGAAACTGCATGCATGCTTAAATTACCGGCAAGTAATGCACACGAATTAAAGTATTTGTTTATGATGCGGTCATTGTTGTTTTTCGTAGATTTAGAAAAAACATTAATCAGATCATAGGAGATTGATAGCAATTACATTAGATATTGAAGAATTGAAAAGATTTATAAATTGTTCAAGTTATCTTGTGATTGGAAAAGCACTGCAACTTTACATATTTAACAAGTCATCTAAATTTAGTTGTATATTTATTTGCTTCTATGAATTTACAGTTAATTGCGTACTTGATTGCAGGGAGGGGAAACCACATAAAAACCTGTGGGAAAGGTAACATTATACTGAAAATGGATCAAGATGATCAAAGAAATAATCATCGTGCTGCAGAAATCAATCCCACCAAGCGCAGGCGTGGGCGTCCAAGAAAGTATCCAACACCAACTGTTAATGATGAGGAGAATGCTGTCCCGAGGGTTCAAAATTTACAGTGTCAGGTTAATGCTCCTATCCTACCTGGCGTTGCAGGCGTCAATAATTATCAGCCCAGCCAAGTAAATACAAATGATGCATCGATTGATGGTGGATATATGCCTTCAGTGCCAATCCTACCTTCACATCCTGTTCCAAAAAACAAAGGTGAGCCTGTTGTTCTGCAGCCTGTTAATTTATCAATTGGAGGAACTGTTGCCAACCAAACACCGACTGTTTTCCCCACTACTCCACTGGAAACCTTTAAAGGAAAACAGGTAATGGATGCTTCTTGTTCAAATGCTTCAAAACCTACCAACCAGGTTGAAACAGTTGGAAACCAGGTGCTTCCCTCAGCTCCAACTA
The DNA here is from genome assembly GCA_019925255.1 of Litchi chinensis. Classification (NCBI taxonomy): domain Eukaryota; kingdom Viridiplantae; phylum Streptophyta; class Magnoliopsida; order Sapindales; family Sapindaceae; genus Litchi; species Litchi chinensis. The sequence continues at coordinate 30,760,697 of CM034462.1, read as the reverse complement.
ACAACCAGGACCAGGAAAGACCAAATTCAGTCCCAGTGGAGTTACTGCTTCAAGCAGAAGCAAACACCATGAAGTTACCTTGTTCACCGTTAGAGTTTCTCGTGGCTGAAGTTGTTAGTAGATATCTACCTCCTTCGCAATCAAACAAGAGCCAAATGGAGAGTGAAAATGAAATCAATGACATGGATATGGAGCAGGTCAAAGATATGATGAATGAAAACATTGACATGGATCCTCTCTTCATTGAGCCCCTGCGAACTGTACAGACTGATCCAAATAGTCCAGCTTCTCTGCCTAAAACTTCTGACAACTTTGGAACTGGCAAAATGACTGAGCCATTACAGGTACAATAAAGTTTAAACTATAAATTATTGACTTGGCAATGAAGAATTATGATGGATAGAGAATATTATGTTAGACATAGTGTTATTTTTGTGCACTTATAGTATTAATTTCATTACTTAATAAAATTGGGATAAATTTTTTTTAGTCAATTATGATTTAAAATTTTAAAAGAAACCTAGTTTTTTTTTTTTTTTTTTAAATTGTTAATAATCAATTTTTTCTTTTAAAAAAATTCAATAATACCATTTTCTAAACCGAAACGCACTAAGGTTTTTGCATTATATGCCTATATTGTCATGAAACATCATCATGCAATATATGTCTAGTTCATCATGCAACATTCAAATAAAATGCATCACGTACCATCCATCTATTTCATCATGCAATATATGTTTACTATAATCGAATGTTAAGTAAACATACAATGCATGATGAAATAGATGGATGATCATGCAATATATGTTTATGTTAAGTTAGGGTAATTCATCATTCTATTCTATATTACATGTATAAGTAATAGATGGATGATGATCAACATATATGTTACATGAAATATATGAGCTAGATATGTATCATCTTGCAATATATGTCTATTGCATCATGTATTATCATTTTGTAGACAAGTCTAGCTCATCGTTTGACATTAACATAGAATTAATCGTGTATCATCTATCTATTTTTTCATGCTACATATGTCTTAATCAGGATGATGGAGGTCATAGCAATGTTGGAGGTCGAAGGAAACGTGCTTGTACTATATGCGGTCAAGAGGGACACAATCGGAAGACATGCCATAACAGACAAACTTGATCATAAAAAGAAATCTGTATATTGAGGCATGCTTTAAATCGACTATGTGACTATCTATTTTATCTTTCTCTTTAGTGTTTTACTCCTAATGCTTCTCTATATAATTGATTTAGTTATTGATGTGAAAATATTTGTTTTCCTTATTTTTTCGTTTTGTTGAACCAATTTAGCATCAATTGATCTTTTTTTTTTTTTAAAAAAATAGCATTAATTGAAAATCAAGTCTCTATATCTGCTCATAAACTACATGACTTTATGGTCTTAATTAGTTTGGTCAAAATTAGTTTGATTTTCTTTTATGAATGTCAAAGGCAGCTATCAATCTTTTTGAATCCTATTATGATGCACCATCCCCCCCCCCCCCCCCCCCCCCCTGTGTGAACAACACACATGTACTACTGTATTTGCATTTTACGAATAGGATGCACCTTGTTATGTACTCTATCTTTATTTGAGTCTGACATTCAGTTGATTTATATATTGTTTTTGAATCATTATATATATATGTATATATATATGTTGATAATCCTTATTACCACAACATCTTGCAAAATGGAAGGTGAATAGTAAAATAAGCAGGTGTTTGATGATTTTCGTAGGTGTTTAATAAAATAACTCAATGAACACAAGCTACAATATAATTGAATAACAAATTAAATTTTGTAAATGATTCAGAGAGATTTTTTTTTTTTTAATATTGATATTAATTTGACTAATATTTATAGAGACAGGTAACTTTCTATATACAAACACATACAAAGTGTAACTTAAAAGAACTATCTTATAAAACCAATGAATAGATTCTAGAATTGTTTTACATTAACTTAATTTTAATATGTCCATCATTTGATTGATCATTAATTAACATCTGATTCTTTTTAACTGTTGGTACACACTTCTTAACTAGCATATCAACTTTTTTTTTTTTTTTTTTCGGCTTGAAATGTTGGTAAACCTAGCTAATTACAACAACATCTTGCAAAAAATTATGAGACTACTCAAAAGGATATCATCAATTGAAAATTCGCATATTCTTTTCTGATTCAAGAGAATAGGAATTCAGTAGTAACCTTTGACATGCATGATTAAATTATCTGCAAGTAATGCACGAACTTAAGTATTTGTTTATTATGTAGTCATTATTATTTTTCATAGATTTAGAAAATATATTTATGAGATCATAGGAGATTGATAGTAATTACATTAGATATTGAAGAATTAAAAAGATCTATACCTTATTCAAGTTATCTTGTGATTGGAAAAGCATAAGAACTTTACATATTTAACAGGTCATCTAACTTTAGTTTGTATATTGGTTTGCTTCTATGAATTTAGGGTTAATTGTGTACTTCATCGTCAAGAGGGGAAACCATATAAAATCTAGTGAGAAAGGTAACATTATACTGAAAATGGATGAAGATGATAAAAAAAAAAACCATCGTGTTACAAAAATCTATCCCTTAGCTTCAACTAGCAACCAGGAGAGACCAAATTCAGTCTTAGTGGAGTTATTGCTTCAAGCAGAAGCATACGTCATGAAGTTACCTTGTTCACTGTTAGAGCTTCTCGTGGCTAAAGTTGTTAGTAGATATCAACCCCCTTGGCAATCAAACAAGAGTCAAATGAAGAATAAAAATGAAATCAATGACATGGATATGGATCAACTAATAGACTTGATTGATCAAATGGAGAATATAATGAATGAAATTAGTGACATGGATTAGCCTCTGTTCGTTGAGCCCCTGGATATACTATATTGATTGATCAACTTAGTCCAGCTTCAACCTATAGGGGAAGAAAAGAGATTAACCCTAGTTTATAAATGTAGGCAACATGCGATGCCCTATAAATGAATACAAAACATACTTAAATCAACAAGGAAAAACTAGGTCATAGAATCTTTCATCCGCAGTGAGAAAATTAACTTTGGAAATTTGCTTTTTCCATAATAAACTGTAATAAATGCTAAAACAACTGCAATACAGTACTTTAATCATGATAGGATACTTAGACATAATGAAATCTCAAATCTTAACATATAACATATCCATTTTACACAAAAGATTTACATGATTGACAAATAGAATCTTACTTCCACCAGGGAGTAAATTAAATACTTAATATGTTTATTACACATTATCGAAGCTCACCTCCAAAGTATCCTATGCATTTATGATTAAAATTAGAGCCAACCCTCTCAAACAAATCAAAAGTAGAATAATTTGGTTCTTAAACTTCTTGATAATTTAGAAATAATCAACTATCATATGTTTTTAGATTATAGTTAACATATAACTATGTTCATCATAATACACAATTTTTGTTTGGCTGTCGAGAACCAATAAAAGTAAAACTACCAAGTAAAATAAAAAAGAGATAACCGAAAGAGTAATGCTAGGCTTCCCAAATATTTTGCCCAAATTCATGTCCCAATAATGTGGCATATTGGTTGTCAACATCTTATAAATCATAAGATGATGTAATAATTAATTGGATCTTAATAATTCACATGTTATATTATTTGGGTATGAATTTAAGCAATTGGGAAGTTTGACATTACTTTAACTGCAAGAGTAATGATAGACTTTCCAAATATTTTGCCCAAATGATGTGACATGTGAGTTGTCAACATCTTATAAATTATAAGATAATATAATAATTAATATGATCTTAATAATTCATATATCATAGTATTTTATTTTATTATTATTATTATTTTACATATAGACAATACAACTATGTGACCTAACTGACCAACACATGTGCTATAGTCTCCATGTTGATGACTGTCTCACTATAAAGTCCCACCACTCTAACTGACCGCATCAAATAAGAATACAAGAACAATAACCCTTTCATATATATATATATATATATATATAATACTTTTAAAATGAGGATTCTATTATTTTTTAATTAACCAATTAAATTTATCTATTATATTTGAATTAAATAATAGAGGGAATATAATAAATGAATTTGATTAATTTATCTTTACTTTTTAAAGTAAAAGAGTCTTCATTTTAAAAGCACTGTATATATATATATATATATATATAAATATATATAACAAGACAAGAATTTATTAGGACCTGTCATTAGTAATCGTTACTTTTATAGTACAAATAATATTTACTCTCAAGATAAGAGAATAAAACTCATACATAATAGTGACCTATCAGAATCTATGGATAATAATTATTATTTATGCAGTCCAAATATTTACTTTAATAATAAAGAGATATTTTCTCCAAAAAGAAGGGGAAAAAAACATAAACTCCTTATGTATATCCATAAAGTGTGCATTTATGGAATGGTATCCAATAAAACCTAATCCATATTTGGACTCTATTTATTTAGGATGTTTTCAGATTTTTTTTTAATCAAATATGGGATGTCTAATAATAAAAATCAAATATGGTATGTACAAATTTACCTTCTATATGAACGTAGTATGAAAATAATTAACAATAATTAATAGTCTAACTATTAACATTCAAAATTAATAAAGAGGCTCCTAATTTAATAATTATCACAATGTAACGTATGCAACTGCCAGGCAAAACCACCCACATTATGTGTGGCGGCCACCATTTACGCGTCATCCTACTTGCAAACTGCTTAGCACTTTCCACACTATCTGACAGTCCAGTAAGATCCCACCACGTTGACAGCAAAATTTAAGAACATAACGTGGCGATGAATGCTTTGTCTGTCATTCGAGCTTCAGTCTTGGTTAGTTCACTACATATCTCCTCAGTCACTCGTGCATATATACCACCTTGTCAACCCTTGCAAAAATCACTTTCAAAGCTCTAAAAAATGTTTTCTCTATTCACTTCCATGTCAACCCACCAATGAGCGACACTGGTCCACAACAGGTACTCGGTTTGATGTCTTCTAGCCCTAGATTTTAGCAAGCTTTTAAGTGTTATATTATTTTTTTTTTATGATGGTGGTTTGGAGACCGGTTTTATTTTATTTTGCTTGAAAAGATCAAACCAAAAACGTTTTAATTCTTGTTTGACGTTATCTAACACAAGTTTCTGTTTTGTTTGGCTGTTTTCCAGGTACGTACGTGTTTTTTGTTACAATTGCTACAAATGGTATAAAAGATAGAGGTCCACTTCTTGAACTTTTGTTCATGAGGAAAGTTGATACAATTGTTTGTCTTTGTTGTTAAGTTTGGTGTTTTAAGTCGATTTTTGTGTTTGGAATTTTGATTTGTGTTCATTTTCATGGATTTACGTCTTTTTTTTTTTTGGGGCTTGGTATGTTGTTTGTCTTACTATGCATGTGTGTAGATGTAAAATGGCTTGCTTTATTGTGCTGAATGATTATTTGAAATATTTGGTTTTAAAGTGCTTATTTTGCAATTAAAGGATTAGGGATTTGAGAAAAAATTGTTATCATATGTTGGCAATGGTTTTTGCAGCTTGTTTGCAATTTGAGAGATCTTTGTAAATGATTTCTGATAAGGTCGGCTGATCAAGGACGGTTTGTAGAGTCAGAAACTTGTCTTTGCCAATCTTCGCAGCAAAAATAGTTGCGTTCAAATTGAGTTTAGTTTTCTTTAAATGGAAGTTTGTAGAAGTAGATAATATGATTTTGATCACGTGTAAGATCCATGATTTTCGAGATTTGTCATTATTAGTGAACTTATCTCTTAGGTGTTGGATCTTGGATTTCCAGGATTTTGGTGAAGACAAAATATTGAGAATTAAGGATCCTGCACCTTATAATTATTTTTTACTTTAATATCATGTTAGTCGGTACCAAATTAAAATTAAAATCTTGTTCTATAGCACTAATCACGTGCATTGATGTTACTGAGCTTAGGAACTTCTACTATGACTAAAACAAATTCGATTTTCTGTTATTTCATTCTAATATTTTCTTCTTTAGACAGTAGTAGTGGTTTCACAGTGGTTTTACCACACCATCAAACAGAAGCTACTGTTTGACAGAAAAAAGTAGATACAGAAGTTGTTGTTGGAGATCTACATAGTCTAGTATTTAGAATAAGGGTTGATGGTGTTGATATTGTAGATTTAGGTTGGAGTGTATGTGGAATGGATACTATCATGAAACTACATGCAAATTTGAATTACCGGCAACTAATGCACACTAATTAAAGTATTCGTTTATGATGCAGTCATTGCTGTCCTTCATTGATTTAGAAAACACATTTATGAGATCATAGGAGAATGCTAACAATTACATTAGATATGGAAGAATTGAAAAGATCTATACATTGTTCAAGCTACATTCCTGATCACCAATAACTACTATATCCTACCAAACAAAAAATAGCTTTGGGTCATTATGATATTTATTTTTGTTAAATAGATCTTATAGTAAACGGTAAGGCACTGCATCAGACCATTAATGGTGATAGTCGAGTTTTGGTTGTGTGAAATTATTGACTTTTCAATATTGTGGTGAGTGCATCTCATGACTTCTGTGCTATCTTGTGGTGTAAAAGTACCTTAAATTTTATATTTTTAACAAAGTTGTGTAAATTTACTTATATGATTGCTTCTACAAATTCAGGTTTAACTGGTGCTTGGCTGCAGGAAAAAATTATACTGAAATGGACCAAGACGATCAGCGAAATAACCGCCGTGTTTTGGAAATCTATCCTCCGAAGCGCAGACCTGGTCGTCCAAGAAAGCAACCAAGAACAAACGCTGGTCGTGAAGAGAACGTTGTCCCGAGGGTTCAAAATTTACCGCATCAGGAGAATGCTCCTATCCTACCTGGCTTTGGAGGCTTCAATGCTAATCAGCCTGGCCAAGCAAATGCAAATGATATCGTCGTGGGCCAACAAGTTCACGGTGTTATTGATTCAACATTCAATGGTGGATATTTGCTCACTGTTAGGGTTGGCAACTCTGACAACACTTTGAGGGGTGTTGTTTTCAAGTCAGGTCAGGACGTTCCTGTTGCAGTGGACAATGGTTCAATGATAAGGAGAAATGAAATTGTTCCCATACCTGCAGATCATTTGAATCAGGTCCAAGTCCATAATCCTCAATCCAGGGAGAGGAATGAGCAACATGTCAATTCCCACAGAACTCCAATTCCGAAACTGCAAATCTCAAGAGCTAAACAACTTCCCCTAGTAGGCCGGGCTCCCAGATTGCCAATCTTAAAAATAAGACAACATCCTCCAGTTCCAGTCCTACCGAAAAACAATGTTTTGAATGTTGTACCCCCTCTTCCCGTGGAAGCCTCTAAAGGCAAACACACCGACCAGGTTAATACAGTTGGAGACCAAGTGCTTCCCTCACCTCCAACTAGCAACGGGGAGATGCCATCTGAGAATCTCCCGACTCATGAAGATCCTTTGCCATCAGAGAAGACTCAAATGATAACTATAAAGAAGGAAAACAATGACATTGATGACCAGCCTATCCTTGTTGGGCCCCTGCAAACTATGCTGCCTGATCTGAATAATCCAGCGTCTCCACTCGAACCTTTTGAGGACTTCTGAAGTGGCAAAATTTGTGAGTACCATAAAGATTAAACTATGGATTATTGTCTTGGCAATGAAGAGTTCTGATGGACGAAATAACATTAGGGGTTGTGGAGATGATTATGTAAGTCTGCAGCTAGTAAGAGATTACTAAGAAAATAAGCAATCATGTTTCGCTTTTCATGTTACCTTAAAAACATAGATGTCAATGTTGGATTGCTGGTGTCCTTTTCATTGGATGTTTCTGTGCTCTAATATGGTTCCAAGTGCAAATTATGCTCTAAATATGCTCCACAAAAAAGATTCACCCACTAGCCTAAATAATTCGCATGGTCAAGAAGTCCCTCTACATGATACTTTGTTAAATAGTTATAAATGTTTTCAGTTTAAAACATTGGTTCTTGGACAAGCAATTTGATATGTGGGTGTAGACTGTAAAATCTGAAAAAAGAAATTCAATTATATAAGTTTTAAATGGCTTCATTTTGCAATGATCATACCATCTATTAATCAAAATATTTGAATTTAATTTGACATAAATAGTTTCAAAAATTCATTTCAATTTACACTTGTTTGTGTTGCATAATTACTACATTCACTAGTTCAGACAATCAATGGAAAGAAGCATTGAAATGGACTCCTAAAACAATAAACACCAATTCCAACAAGATAAAATCGTCAAAATTATTTAAGACTCATGCTAAAAAGCGAGTTGAACTTTATCTTCAAAGTTTTACTCTAATACTCATGCTCAGCTAGAAGTTAGTCAAAAATGAAATTTAATGGATATATTATCATCACACACCTTATGCATGGAATAGTGCATATTTATATTCTGTTAACGTGGGTGACATGCATCACCTACTTAAACCAATAATTTGCCTCATAAAATGTTTAAGAAAGTTAAATTTATTTCAAGTAAAATTGGAAGTCTTCATTTTTCATAGTTGACTCTAACAAAGGCTAAAACGATGACTATAAGTTATTTGCTTTCTTACTATTGCACTATATGACTTAATGGTATAATATGTTTATTTAGTTTAGCAATGTTTCATGTTCAAGTCATTATATTATAGGTAATGGTAAAAAATTTAACAACTTGCCTTCCTATCCAATCATGATCAAAGTAATTTGTTGTCTTTTTATCACTTATTTAAGTCATCTATGGAAAAAAGATGATATTGTAACCAAACTTTTCTTATTGCTTCAAGTTCGGCAATCATTTAGTTGGTACTCAAATTTATGAACTATAAACATGCACTATTTCACATGTTATATGTGTTACATAATGTCCATATAGAGACTAAAAAAAGGATCATGATCAAAGCAACTTATTGTTATCGTTTTGGTGTTAATTCTAGTCATGATTGAAAAATAAATTAAGGCTTTCCAAGTTTAAATGCCTTACTCCAATCATAAGATTTCATGACCTAACTTTCTTTATTGATTTAAGAATGTTCGACATTCGTTTAGCAGATGACACATATCATCGGCATTAGTAAACAATAAATATATATGCATTACTTAAGTGTTATATGTAAATAGTTTGTATGGAAAAATATTAGAACAAAATTCTAGAACCAATTTTGAGATTTCCTTAAAATCAATCTACGTTTCAAGAATAAATTGTGACATTCCCAACAAACCATTATTAGGTCAAAATTAATTTTTAAATCTTAATCTTGTCGTTATATTGATTTAAATAATAGAAGTTTGGTATTGGTTCCAAAATCTTATTTCAACCTCCCTATATGATACACATAATACATGGATTATTGTATGATTATACTTTATCAGTGTGCATCACCCACTAAATGATTTCAGAATGAAGTTGTTCAATAAGAAATGTTAGGTCATAGAATCATCTGTTCATATGAGAAAATTAAACTTGAAAAGTCTTCTTTTCCATGGTTGAATAAAATGAACGTTAAATCAACTATAATAACTTATTTTAATTTACAATCGGTTAAGGATGGTTATATTTGATTATCAAATCCTACTTTTGACGTGAACTAGCTAATTTAGATTAAAGGAACCTCAATACTTGTTTTAGCCCTGTTTTTACCTCCACATATAGAATATGTAATACATAAAACATTTGAAATAATGCATCTTTTACAGTTTGTAAACGTCGGTAACAAGCACAACCACTAAATGCATACAAAACCTACTTAAACTAATGCTATAGAATACTTCATTCGTAGTGAGAAAATCAAATTTTGAAGGTCTTCTTTTTTCATAATTGACTATAATATATGCTAAAATGACAACAGCATTTTCTCGGTCCAATTAGAACAAAAAAATTAAGAGATAGGTAAATACAATCTTATTTTCATCTAAAATCATTAATTACGTAACACACATTATACTTTGTCAAAGCTCTTCTTTAAATGACACTATGTGTCTACTAATCAAAACTAGAAAAATCAAATCTATTAAACAAATCGTAACTAGCATATAATTTGGTTCCTCTATATATATATAAATTGCAAAAGCGAGAGTCCTTGCTCTTATATGCTCCAATCTTAGCTTCGGATTTTGTTATGGGACAGTTGTCAACATGTGGACTATGACACGGGTGTTAGCGACTTGGGTTATTGTCTTTACGCAGACATAAAGTACAGATTTTGCAGTACTTTTTACATTCCCCCTTTCCCCCTTTTTACATGACATGGTAATACGTTAACCGGAAGAATATGACAGTTTATATATATATATATATATATATATATATATGGGAAAAATTTATTTTGGCCCTTAATGTTTTAGAAATTGATAATTTTTTAAATATCTTTAAGATAATATACCAAACATCCCTAAATTTATAAAAAATTCATCATTTTAGTCCCTACTGTTAGTCAACCGTTGGTCAAATTGATGGTAAGAAGGTTAAAATGGTAATCTTGCATTAAAATTTTGGAAAAATTTTATTTTGATCCCTATTTTTTTAGAAATTGACAATTTTTAAAATATCTTTAATATAATATATCAAACATTCCTAAATTTGTTAAAAATTCATCATTTTAGTTCTGTTGACCAGTTTTTTAACAGTTAACGTTAACAGAAAACGCAAAAAGACCAAACTACCCCTACTTTATTGGAAGTATCTTTTTACCCTGATGCATTAAAATGTAAGATATTTGGAAGAACCATTATACTCTTCCATATAAAAATAAATTAGAATTGAAAAGACCAAAATACCCTTATAATTTTTTATTAATTCTTTTTGGATGCTTCATGTTGAGTGAATGAATTGCTTGTTGCATCGAATTTAATAGGTTAATGGGTAAAGAAAATACACTTTTGCCTTTAACACATAAAGCCAAAATAATAACAATTTAATATTAATATTTTTTTTATAGTAACAACGGTAACAAAAAAATGGGTTTAAAAGGTAGGGGTAGGCATTTTCGCGTTCGAGTTGGATTGGGTTGAAAAATTTTCAACCCAATCCAACCCAATAAATTCTTTAACCCAACCCAATAATAGTCGAGTTGGGTTGGATTGATTGAGTTAGATTTAATTTACCACAAAAGTACAAATAGTCTAGTTGATAACTTTCTTAGTGTTAGTAATTTGATTACAAATAAAATGAATACAAATAAAGATCCAATTATTGTAAATAAAAGAGTAAATTCGACGTAAAGGTTGTCCTTAATCTTTATCCTGAACAAATGTTCTTCTAGAGAGGGGAGAAAATCTTGGATTTAAAATTGGGGATAGACGTTTGTCGGGTTCAGGTTGGGTTGGGTTGAAAATTTTTTAATTCAACCCAACCTAATTTAATTTTCAACCCAACCCAACCCATCAAATTTTTTTTTAAGATGTAACCCAACCCAACCCAATAAAAAATAGCTGGGTTGGGTTTAGTCTATCGGGTTGGGTTAGAGATGCCCACCCCTATTAAAATGGGGTGTTGTTGATTGTTGGTGGCTGCAATTTTGTTGCCCAAATATTCCAATTTTCTTCTCTAATTTGTTTGTCCATTTTTTAATCTCCCAATTTTTTTGCTCCAATTTTTTACCTCTAATATTCTTCTCAAATATCATCAATCCACAATAGTTTTAAAAATTCAAATATGACTCTAATTTTTTACCTTTAATATTCTTCTCAAATATCTCAAGTTTTCTAGACATACACATATGTTACCTTGAGAAATTTTAATGTAAGATTATCATTTTAACCTTCTCACGGTCAATTTGACCAATGGTTGACTAATGGTCGGGGCTGAAATGATGAATTTTTTTATAAATTTAAGGATGTTTGGTATATTATCTTAAAGATATTTAAAAAATTATCAATTTCTAAAAAATTAGGGATAAAAATGAATTTTTTTAGAAATTTTAATGTAAGATTACAATTTTAACCTTCTTACCGTCAATTTGACCAACGGTTGACTAACGATAGAGACTAAAATGATGAATTTTTTATAAATTTAAGGATGTTTGGTATATTATCTTAAAGATATTTAAAAAATTATCAATTTCTAAAAAATTAAGGATCAAAATGATTTTTTCCCTATATATATGTAATATTAAATTATCCAAATAATTTGTCTGAAATCATATTAAATCACATAGCAAATGAAATACAACTAACATATCATCAATCATATTATCTTATCATTTATATGGTAGTTATAACTTATATGTCATATCATATCATATCATTTAGACAAATTATTTAGATAGTCTAACATTATATATATATATATATATATATAGTATGAGATTAATTTGATATGTTAATTTCCTGGATAACTTGATATTAATTGGGATCAAGATTTGCCAATCAACTTAAATTATGTCGTCCGAATATTTATTGCGATAACAGGAAGATATTTATAGCCAAAATAATAGGAGAAATGTTCACATGTACAAGATGCAATTCAACTCCCAAACCTATGAATCTGTGGATTTTCACTCATAATAGATGAATGTTAATTTTATTTAATGGGTATGTCAGAGTGTGTAGATAAGAAATTTTACACTGAGTAATTACCTCCAACCCTCCTGACCTTTGGCTTTTAATAGGCGCATACAACGTTTAAACTTTTTTGCAACATTCTCCCTTGTAATAATGACAGGAACTAGTTTGACCCTTAGTAGTTATGGTTGATTATCAAAAATTAGTAACAAGACCAAATTACTTCAATCTAGTTCCACAATATAATTAAAACAACAAAAATATCTAAATAACATAAAAAATATATATTAAAATATTATTAAAAAATCCAATTCATCCTATCTTCAAAATTCATACTCCAACATCTCCACCTCTTTAAAAAACCCACTTCATCCTCAAAAAACCCAATCATCTCATTCAACATTCATCCTTCAACCCTAATCCAGATAATTTCTTATTCATTTTCAAAATACCCAATCGAGAACCATTGCATTTCATATGATAGATAACAAAATCTAGAGACTAAAAACTAAGAACCATTGCATGGAAATGGTCTCTTTGGCGATGAAGATCAAAACTGGTCTCCATTAGATAAAGACTAGTTCTAGTCTCTATCGCTAAGGAGACCGAGTCTCCATCACTAGTTTTGATGGTGGAGGTCTCCATCGCTGACAAGATTGAGTCAGTGATAGAGATTAAGTCAAGAGAGGGAGAGGGAATAGGGATGGGGAGAATGATAGTGTCGGTTTTGTTACTGCTAGCGGTTGAAGAGGCTAATTTGTGTAAGAGTGATTTGAGTGGTTTTGGTGGGAGATGAAATGGGGAAAAATGATTTGAATATGGGGTTTTGATGCAAAAAGATGAACTGAGTAATTTTAAAGGATAGGGAAGATGAAGATGAACTGAATGATTTTCATTAATTTACTATTTTTTTTAACTTATTTTTTATTAAAGTAATTTTTATTAGTTTAATTTTACAGAATTTTACTTTATATTTTTAAATTAATCCCCATTGTTCATCGTGTGATGGATGATCCCATCGTCTATCATATGATTGACGATGGAGAATTTTTCTAATTTTTCATTAATTTACTATTTTTACTTTATTTTTTATTATTTAAATTAATTTTTATTTCCTTTTCAATCACAGGTACAATGGTAATTTCATGAAACTTACAAACTAACACAACCCACTTATAGTTATTCAGAGGTAATTTTGTCTTTTGATATTTTTTACACAATACCCATTGATGATCAAAGCAGTCAAGTCGTTAGTTCTAGGAGGACATTGTAAAAAAATGAAAAGTTGTATTCGCTTGTTAAAAGCCAAAGATTAGAAGGGTTTGAGGTAATTTACTCTTCTACTCTCGATGTGAGTTTAACTACCAAAATAAAAATCCACACACATACTTGTGAACTCATGAAATATTATATATATATATATATATCCAAAAATTTATGCTCAAAATGATGCATTTTATAATAGAAGTAATTGCACGAAACCCCCTTAAGGTTTGCCAAAAAACAGATGAAAACACATTTATCATTTTATTACACCGAATCCCCATACCATCAGTTGACTTCCGTTAATTTTAACGGTTTGACCAAAATTTTAGACTAATGACTATACTACCCCCAACATTGTAAGTTGATTAGATTGCCCATGAATAAGATCAAAAAAACTAAATTGAAGATCTAGATAATCTATATATACAACCTAAAAATCTGGGTAATCTAAATCATCAATCTGAAGATTTAGATTCCAAATCTTTAATTTGAAGATCTATACAGATCTTAAGAAAAAAGAAAAATCTTGGAATAAAATAAATAAAAAAAAAACAAAGTTGAAGATCAGGATTGATCTTCAAGTTGATGATCTGGGATTTAGGTCCAGATTTTCAACTTGAAGATTTGCCTAGATATTAAAAAAATTAAAAAAAAAAATTGAAGTTGAAGAGATTTCGGTTCTCTTCAAAATCGTCACCTGCAAAACCCCAAATATTCAACACATCATCAAGAACCAGATAATCAACACAGTTTCATCACACATATGAATCAATATCATCAAATACATCAACACTTCTTCATCAATATCATCAAAACTAGCAAATCAACACAATCAAATCTCAAAATCTAAGATGGAGATTAGATGGAGCAGAACATATTTAAAAGTTGAAAAAAAAAAACACCCCAAATATGAGATGGAGCCGATCTGAGATGGAGATGAACAGCTCTGTCTGAGATGAAAATGGAGCCGATCAGAGGCTTTCAAGAGGTGAGAAGAGTGGAACACACCACAGCGACAACGAAGGAAGCAGCGGACCGCTGACGGAGGGGAGAGAGAGAAGAGAAGTGGGTCTGGGTGACGAGTTGTGGGTCTGGTCGTGAACGGCAGCTCACCGGGGGCCTTGCGTGGTGGACGTGATGTTATCGCTGTACAGGTGGTGGAGCTTGACGGACTGGAGGAACGGAAAGTCAAATCTGCGTGACGGTAGAGAGGGAAGAGAGCTATGCGACGGTGGAGACCAACAGACGGAGGAATGAACTAGGGGAAAAGAGGGAAGAGAAGGAAGAGAGATGGCCGAGTGCTGATCGTGCACGGCGGTGGAGAGGAAGCTACAGATGTGCGACGATGGAGATTGACGAACTGGAGGAACGAATTGGAGGAAGAAAGGGAAGAGAGGGAAGAGAGAAGAGAGAGAGAGATTGAGAGTTTTGATGGTGGGTGGGAGGTGATGTAGTTGGCCAGTGATGGTGAGTGGGTGAGATGAGAGAGAGAGAGAGACATGATCTGATGAAGTTGATTGGTGATGGTGAGATGAAAGGGAGATGAAAGGGAAAGGACCAAAATGCCTTTCATTCAGTTAATGGTGACAAAAATCAACGTTAAGCATAGGGGTTTTGTGTAATAAAATGATAACTATGTTTTCATCTGTTTTTAAACAAACCTCGGGGGAATATTGTGCAATTCACTCTTTTATAATATCGGAAAAAAATTAGTACTTGCACCCACAGACCGACGTATTTTATGTTTTATTATAATGAATTTATCAATTTTTTTATTTTAAATTTATTATATTATATTATTGGAATAATTATACTTAAACATTGAGTAAGTTCAATTGTATTTGTTGGTTGATGTTGTTGTTAAGATTTGAAAATGATTTTAATTTTGGATATTAGGTTACATTTAAATTTTTATAATAAATTGGATTCAAAATGTTTTTAGAAAATTTTGTGGGTTTGTGAGTAGAATGTGGTTTTTGCCCAAACTGATGGGTCCTGCACCCCAAGCTTAAACCTGTAAAATTTTATGGTACGAATATTGGTACGAGTGTAAAAAATTTTTTTGGGTATGAGTGTGGATATTGCCAAACTTACGTGAATTTGATACGTTGTCATCTTTACTCACAAATACTTGTAAAATGCGTGTATTTTTATATCATATATAGGAATAATATCTGGCAAAATATAATCCATTTATGGATTCTATATATATTTTTTTATGTTTGGTAGTCAAATATTTAATATGGCATGTGAAAATTTCCATCTATATATTGTCTAGGGATGGACCAAAAAAAAAAAAAAAAAAGGACCCAAACCAACTCTACCCGAGGGTATTTTGTTTGGGTCATATGATCTAGAAAAAAGGATGTTCGATTCTACATTTGCAAAACCGAATGTTTATCAGGTTGGTTCGGTTCAATTCTGGGTATCCATAACGAATTAATCCGATCAAGTAATAACCCTATAGGGGCACATGGGTAAATTCACTGTGCCATTTTTCGCCTATGCTCTATATAAGGTTAACCCTAAATCAAAAGTCAGAACCACATTTTGCTTGACCATTTTATTCATTTTTCTTTGCAGCACCACCGTTGTACTCCTGTTGCTGATCAAAACCTAATTTTTCTTGTATTGTGTCGCCGATCTCGTCCTTAGGTTTCATTGCTATTTTATTTTCCATTTTATTTTTCATTTTGACTTTTTTTCCTTCTTTTTTTTTTCTCATTTTTGGTTGATGACAATCACCCCTATCGCTGATCTGGAAAAATATCTAGTTTTTTCCTAATTTTTTTTCTTCATTTTATTTGTTTGCATCTCATTGCCGATCTCATTCCCAACTTTTTGTTGGTTTCATTGGTTTTGTTGAATGATATGTTTCTTCTAGATTTGTTTGTTTTGTTGCATGTTATTATTTACTTTGTTGGTTTTGTTGAATGTTCTACTTCTTTTAGATGATTGCTTCAATGTTTGTAGCTTGTGACCTAAGGAACCGAACAGACTTGACCTAAACCAAACCAATAGTGTTCCGTTCAGGTCGGTTCTAATTCTCAATTTCTCCATGTTTGGTTCTCTATATTGAGAACCAAACATAAATCGGTTCGGTTTGGCTCCTATTAGAATCTAACCAAACATCCTTTTGTTCAACCCTAATTATTGCCTAAAAATAGTTAACAATAATTAATATTCTGAATATTAACAATCATATTAATAAAGATGCTCCGGTTTCAATTTCCACGATGCAACGCCTACCCATGCCAAACAGAACCACCCACATCACGTGGCCCCCAGCACGTTACTTGTCATCCAACGTTGCAACTGCCTAGTACTTCCACAATCTGACAATCCAATCATCTGCCACCAGGTGGACACCAGAAATTCAATAACCACGTGGCGATGAATAATTTGTCTGTCTTTCGAGTCTGACTCAACCACGGTTTACTCTATCATCTCCTCTAAGTCACTTGTACACATACAACCCTCGTACACTTCGCCTGAGACAACAAAATCTTAAAACACTAACAGCGCCCCCCTAAAAAAAAAAAAAAAAAATTCCTCTTTTTTGCGTGTTGTTGGCAACGACAAAAGCACTTGCAAAGCACAGAACATTTTTGCTTCCAGAAAGCAAAAAGCAAATTTTTTTCACTTCATTTCCATGTCAACCCTCCGCTGAACACCACTGTCCCCAAATGGGTACTCACTTGATGTCTTCAAGCCCTAAATTTGAAGTGTTGTTATTATTATTTTTTTGATGGGGGTGGTTTGAGATGCTGATACTGGTTTCGTTTTGCTTGAAAAGATCAAACCATGATTTTTAAGTCTTGTTTGATGTTATCTGACTCAAGTTTCTGTTTTGTTTGGCTGCTTTTCAGGTTTTGGTTAGAATTGCTACAAATGCTATAAAGAGGTCCACTTCTTGAACTTCTTTTAGTGATTAGTAGTTGCTACAATTTTTTTTTTTTTTTTTTTTTTTTGTTGTTGTGAAGTTTGGTGTTTTGAGTCAATTTTTGTGTTTGGAATTTTGATGGTTGTGAATTTTGATTTTGTTGTGAATTTATGGATATATGTTGTTCTTTTTGCTTGATATGTTATCTATAGTGTGAAATGGATTGAATTATTGTGTTGAATGGTTGTTTGAAATATTTGGTTTTAAAGTATTTGGTTTGCAATTTGAGGATTTGGGTTTTGCGGAAAAATTATTGTCATTTGTGGGTCATGGTTTTTGTAGCTTGTTTTCCTTTTGAGAGATCTCTGTAAATGATGATGTCTGATAAGGCTCGTTGCTCGAGGAGTGTTTCCAGAGGCAGAAAGGTGTCTTTGTCGGTCTTTGCATAAGAAACAGTTGTGTTTGAATTGAATTTAGTTTCCTTTAAGTAGAAGTTTGATGAAGTAGATATATTAATTGTTTCTAGTTGGAGTGCTACATAGTCTAGGATTTAGAAAAAAATGAGTGTGGTGATAGTATTATAACTTATTGCTATAGTGCGATGGTAGTAATATTGTAGATTTAGGTTCAAGTCTATGTGGCATGCGTGCTGTCATATTCTCTCTTCTTCGATTACCTATAGAAGACGAGATATATCCTTGTAATATTTGCTTAATGTGCTGACTTAAGTATGTGAATCATTGACTGATGATGTTGTTTCAATGTTTTTTGTCTGTCATTATCAAGAGTGGTGAATCAGTCAGCCTTACCTGTATTAATATGATTTTAGGATCTCTGAACACTCTACCTAATTGTTGTTTGTGGAATTAAAATTGTACTACCAACTAAGATTTTATCTCGCACGTATCACCTATGTAGTTAGTGTGAGACAGTAGACTTAAGGAACTCTGTTTCATAGGAATATTGTCAAGACATTTTGACCAAAATTTTTAGGAATTTGTTAGCATATTTCCCCAAAAGTCTTTACCTATAGGCATCATAAAGCAGATTACATGTTTGCTTAGTTAAGCTTGAAGTGCTAAAAGTTTCTTTCTTTCTTTCTTTCTTCTTCTTCTTCTTCATTTTTTTTAGGTGTGTCTAAAAGTTTCTCATTTTTATTATTGGTAAAACACCATTAAGTTGCTTCACTTGTGCAAATGCCAAACTGCTGTCGAGGATTGTTGACTTGGAATTTATGTGACATGATATTTAATAATCTGCTACATAGCTTGCAATTGTGTGCAAGCTCAAATTTATGGGTCTTAGCTATGCTGTCTACCGC
Organism: Litchi chinensis; assembly: GCA_019925255.1. NCBI lineage: Eukaryota > Viridiplantae > Streptophyta > Magnoliopsida > Sapindales > Sapindaceae > Litchi > Litchi chinensis. Next base: position 30,741,668 of record CM034462.1, on the reverse strand, counting down.
TGAGATTTCTTATATGGAACCTAATTGCCTGCCTGTCTTCAAGTAAGTGATGTTTGTGTCATCATTGGTATAGATATCCAATCTTCTTGGATGCTACTAGAAACATATTGAGCATGCATTGAATGACTTAAGAGCTTTCTCTACATATGTCTGTGTTTATATACTTATGTTTCATGATACACGGACACTTGTGTAGTGTATAGCTGTATAAATATATGTTTAGGAAACTAGTTTTCGCCTTTTCCAATAGATGATACATTTGCATCATGTTGCTTTGTCTGTAGAAATCATCCTCCACGAAGTCTATGAACTTAAGTCCTTCTGAACAACTAAGCATACAAACCTCTTAGGGTCTTTCATCTTATCCTCAAGTTCTCATAGTCATTGGACATAATTAAATCATTTCAAAATGACATTTCTTTCTCTTACCGTCTCTTTTTGACGCCTCCACCTTGTATAGATGTCTTCATTGAGGACTGTTCTCTTCCATCACAGCTTCCTTCCTTATCCCTGCACTCACATATTTGTGATGTATTGTGAAGATTTTCCAGTCAATATACAAGCTGATATGCATGCTTTTCTACCCATATATGTAGCATTACTTCAACATTCAAAGGTTAATAGATTGCAGCCTTCCCTTTCTATATTTAAAGTTAATACTTCGTAACTTAGATATTTGGCCAGACATCATCTTGGAAACTGTGTCTAGTGAGTTGGTAAAGTGCATAGGCCTAGCATCTCAGTTTAAGATTTGTTAGGGCTTTAATTCTCGTTGAAAGCTGGTTGGATTGGTTTAGTTGAAAAGTCTTTGATAAGAAACTATAGCAGTTATTGATGACATAGGGATCTTAATTAAATTGCCGTTATTTGTAATTATAAATTTAATAAAAATATACAGGAACAAGTAGCAAGGTTGGTTGCAATCATGATTATGATTCTGATAATAAGGGTAGGTTTGAGAAATTATTTTTTTACTTGAGACTGGTCATTCAGATACACTTAATGTTTCTTTTCTTTTATGTCTAGGTTACTCAAACTAGTTACCTGTGCCGTGGTTACAATTATTTTCCACTTTTTGTACATTTTCAATTGAACTTTTTGATTTTTTGCTCGACAGTGCTGTTGAAATAGAAGTGTTTTAAGCACAAGTCAAATTGCGAAATGAGGATTCCCGGTTACTGGTGTTAAGTAACTTAAGTTGCACTTCTAGGGGATCCTAAGTAACTTCAAATTCGTTTTATATTTGTGTTTTAATCTTAGTTGGACTTCACTTTACTGAACTTGTGGTCCTGGTTTGTGCTTAGAAAGGCATGTGGCATAGTGCTTAGATTATTACGTGATATATCTCTGTCCTCAGATCTTGGGAAATTGCTTGCTTGTGATGTAGTATAATTTCCTATATAAGACTTAAATCCAATAGTATGCAAACATGTCGTTATGTTTCATTGTTGCACAAATTATGCCAACTTGTCCTATGGCAGTAATGATCATGGGGCTACATGCAAATTTGAATTGCCAGCAAGTAATGCATAAGAATTAAAGTATTTGGTTATGTTGCAGTCATTGCTGTCCTTAATAGATTCAGAAAATACATTTATGAGATCATTGGAGATGATAGCAATTGCATTAGATATGGAAGAATTTAAAAGATCTATACATTGTTACCAATAACTTTTTTGTCCTACAAAACAAGAAATCAGTTTAGGTCATTATGATGTTTATTATATTTATATTGATCATGTAGTATTTGCTATAACTTTTTAATATGCAAGGATTGATGGTAAGGTGCACTGCATCAGATCATTAATTGTGATAGTATGTCGAGTTTTGGTTGTTTAAAATTAGTGACTTTTCAATATTGTGGTGAGTGCATCTCATGACTTCCGTGCTATCTTGTGGGTGGAAAAGCATTATAAGTTTATATATTGAACAATTTGTCTAGATTTAGTTGTATATTTGTTTGCTTCTATGAATGTAGCCTTAACCGCATACTTGGCTGCAGGGAGGGGAAACCACAGAATATCCTGTGAGAAAGGTGACATTGTACTGAAAATGGAACAAGAAGATCAGGGAAATAACCATCGTACTTTGGAAATCTCTCCCTTGAAGCGTAGACGTGGTCGTCCAAGAAAGCACCCAAGACCAAATGTTAATCGTGAGGAGAATGCTGTCCCGAGGGTTCAAAATTTACAGCGTCAGGAGAATGCTCCTAACCCACCTGGCTTTGCAGGTGTCAATGATAATCAGCCCCGCCAAGTAAATGCAAATGATATCATGGTGGGCCAAGTAGTTCATGGTGTTATTGATGCTACATTTGATGCTGGATATTTGCTTACTGTTAGGGTTGGCAATTCTGATAACACTTTGAGGGGTGTCGTTTTCAAGCCAGGACAGTATGTTCCTGTTGCAGCAGACAATGATGTGGCCCCAAATGTACCAATGATCAGAAGAAATGAAGTTCCCATACCGGCAAATCATTTGAATCAGGTCCACGTTCATAATCCTCGAACCAGGGAGAGGAATGAACTTGTCAATTTCAACAGAAATCGAACTGCTAAATTGGTGGTCTCAAGAGCAAGACATATGTCTCCAGTGCCAATCCTACCTGCACATCCTGTACCAAATAACAAAGTTGTGCCTGTTGTTCTGCAGCCTGTTAATTTATCAACTGGGGGAACTCTTTGCAATCAAACACCGCCTGATTTAACCATTCCCGGTCCGCTGGAAGCCTCTAAAGGAAAACAGGTAAATAATGCGTCTTCATCAGATGCATCAAAACCCACCAACCAGGTTAAAACAGTTGAAAACCAACTGCTTCCTTCACCTGCAACTAGCAACCAGGGGACACTTCAAACAGAAGCAACAACCATGAAGTTACCTTGTCCGCCATTTGAGAATCTCCTGACGGAAGTCATTAATAGAGTTCAAAATCCTGCGCAATTGAATGAGAATCAACAGAAGAATTTAAAGAATGAAAACAACATGGATCAGCCTCTTTGCATTGAGCCTCTGCAAACTGTAGTGCCTGTCAGTCCAGCTTCTCTGCCCAAACCATTCGAGAACTTCAGAACTGGCAAAATGACTGAGCTATTGCGGGTATGATAAAGTTAAACCATAAATTATTTATCTTAGTTATTATATTATGTGCAAAAAGTTAAGACATAAAATTTGTGCCCAATGCTCTTTTAGGCTGTCCAGGAAAAAATGATGGACAACCAGTCTCATCAGACTGAAGAACCAGCAAGAGGTTCCAGACCATGTGCTGAAGTTGAGCAGGAAGATGAAGTGAACGGTCATTCCCAGGCATCGAGTGTCTGATTTTTCTGGCAGTCTTGAACAATACCATTTGTACCTGCAGTTGCTGTTTTTCCTCCATGAAGTTCCAGATGGAATCAAAGAGGTCTTTAGAAGGTCGGTGATATTAAAATAGATACAAAAATCATAAATTCTGAATGTTATATAATAGGCAAATATAGTTGCCGATCTATCTTTGGTGATGTTTTTAGGTATATTATCTTAGACAAATTTAGCTTCATATCCATGGATATTTACAGTCTGCATATTTGAAAACCAACTGCATTTTAGTTGGCCAAAAAAGGATTAATGCTTTTTAAATAGATACAAGTTTTGTTTTTCTGTAATCAACATTGATGCAGATGCCTCCAAGTGATCTTGTTTTCTGCATTTACTAGTGCAGTTGGTTTATTAATTTGTTGGTTTTATTTTCTTCATATTCCAGGTAATTTGAAATGCTTGTTTCCTTTATCTTTTTTATGGAATATTATGCAACAGGGACGTCTGACACCTGAGGAAAAGTTATTGCACTCACTTATCCTCAAACGGGATATATCATGGATTCAATGTGTAGAGCACTATATGAATTTACATGGTTCATGGTTGTCAGCATTAAGTAAAGTTTTACATATGAGTACTGTTATATAGAAAGATGAAAGACAAGTGGCACATATGATTTTGCTCATTTGTTGAGTTTAGGACTTGCACTGCCTGCCTACTGAACTGAGTATTCATTTTAGTACTAAATATGCATTTATGAGGATAAACGGCAGAGTGATACATCTAAAGTTATATAGCTATGATTATTTTAGAAGTAAAAAGAGTGAAAGTAATGAAGCTGTTTTCATTTCAGTATCGTCTAGTTTTCTATCCATTCCTGTTATAGTTGTTTAACAGACTATTTAATTTCTAGAGAAGTTACAGCTCTAAAATTTTACCCACCCACCACTTCCCAAAAAGAAAAATGAAACAGAGAAACAAGCTTCCCTCCAGAGCCCAAAAATTGATCTTTGTATTTGCAGAGCTCTACTGTTATTGAAATAGCCTCTAGGAAAGGCTGGCAGTTTTGGTGGTATGGTGTAATTTTTATGGGCGGTTACATGGTGTCTTCTGAGTTATTTTTTTTTCCACATATATATAGAAGTTAATTTCATTACATGATGTTGACTGAGTTCATGTTGTTGTTTGCACTTTTATAAAGAAGTTAACTTTATTGTTAACTACTAGCAAATTTTCCATAATTTGTTGTTATTGGTATGAATACCAGAAATTGTTAACAATGTGCATACGTTGAATATAGATCACGAAACATGACCAATCTCCGTATTTTTAAGTAACTGATAAGAGCCAAACAACATGTTCAAATTTGTTGATTCTCTGCTCAACTGACTATTTATTTGGACATATATTTGTAGAGTATAAATTATTAATACCAAGAAAGAGAACATAAATAAATATATAAATTGTTAATAGTGAGAAAGAGAACATAGAGAAAATGACGAATAATATCGGTGATGCACGTAATATCCTGATCAATAGGAAATTACTAATTCATCAAAAAATACTTGCTATTAGGATCATTTTTAATCACGGGATTCTGACGTGACCCATCGTGCTTTGAGCGGGTCTCATCTCGCTTACAGGAACAGAAGATTTAATTCCACTAACAATATGCCAATGTGGTGCTTGGGTACCCTTCTGTTGTACTACAATTTTGTCCTTGTCACATGCTGCTCCTGTGCTTTGGTCTTTATCAAATCATGACACAAGTAGCTAATTAGCCAAATAATACATTTACATATATACAAACACAAACAATAGCGAGAAAAGAGAGAGACTCACCAGCCTCTAGGGTGTTTGATGGTTCCAGTCGTGCAGAAGACACACGTAACTTCCCTGATGTAAGCAGCAAAATTGAAAGAAAAACAAATAGTGTAAACTCGCCTTTGCCATTCATGTTGATTGTTGAAGAGATTAATTTGATTACTCAACTATATATAAACCTATACGTGGGGCCATGAACTTAAAAAGTCATCAATCTAAAATTTTTCAAGACTTCAAATTGATCATTTTCTTTGAAATTTTCTTCCAAGTTCTGTTTATAAACTTTCAAGTCAAGCATTCTTGTTTACCATGGAAAGTAGAGCTCTTCTTATCAAGTCTTTGCATACTTTTAAGTCGGTCCTCTAAGTCAGTACTGGTTGTAAGTAATCGTTCCGTTTATCACGTTTCCATTTAATTGATGTATTATGTGCACAAACTATAAAAGATTTAGGTTGTGTTGGAAAACGTGAGAAGAATTTCTTTGAGCCCGGATTATTAGTAGTAATCTATGTGATGTAAATATGTAATGTTACGGTGTGATAATTATGCACTCAGTAAACTAGAATTAAAATATTTCTCTCAATGCTAAAAATGCTTTTATGTAATATGAAAAAGATTTATTTTGGAATCTCAAAATGTCAAAAGTATCATAATTATGATATTTTTTGAAGCAAACATAATTATGATTAATTTGGATAATGAGTATTATGCTGTTAAGTTGCTTAATTTAAGAGTTAGGCGGTGCTAGTCAATTAAGGATGTTAAAAGGAAAGGACAATTTCACTTTAGTCTCTAACTATGATGAAATATTGCCTTGTTACTCATTAATGTCTTTTAGTTCTCATCATTCTTAAAGTTTTAAAAATTCATTATTCTAATTCTTTCGTTAGTTGTCTGTTAGTCTAACTTAACAGTTAGAAGAGTATTTTGTTCTTTTTATTCTAATAATTATTTGGAATTAATAAAGTAAAAAACTTTAAATCTCCATAATCTATTAAAGTTGTGATGTATGGTAGAAATTTAATTAAAAAATAAAATAAATTTAAAAACAGAATAAAATTTAAAAAATTCAAGGGTAGAAATGTTATAAAATTAAAAAAATAAAACCATTGAAATCTTTACCGTCCATTACAACAAATGGATGATAGAGATTTGTGTAATTTTATTTTTTATTTTTTAAAAAAACTTAACAGCTAAAAAAATTCAAACAAAAATTAAAAAAAAAAAAATTCTAGTTCTCTGCGTCCAAAATCAGAGACACTGTTCACTTCGTCTTCATCAAATTAAACAAAATCAAACACGTTTCTACGAATATTTACAGTCTGCATATTTGAAAACCAGCTGCATTTTAGTTGGCCAAAAAAGGAATGGTGCTTTTTAAATAGATACAAGTTTTGTTTTTCTGTAATCAACATCAATGCAGATGCGACCAGGTGACCTTGTTTTCTGCATTTACTAGTGCAGTTGGTTTAGTAATTTGTTGGTTTTGATTTCTTCATATTTTAGGTAAACAGCAGAGTGATAAATTTTAAAATCTCTAAAGTTATATAGCTATGAGTATTTTAGAAGGAAATAGAGTGAAAGTAATGAAACGGTTTTCATTTCAGTATTGTCTAGTTTTCTATCTATTCCTGTTATAGTTGTTTAACAGGCTTTTTACTTTCTAGAGACGTTACATCTCGAAAATTTTACCCGCCCACCACTGTAACGACCACGGAATTTTATATCTTCATAGTTAATTATTTGTTTAATAAGGATTTCAGAATTGCAAAGGAGAAGGAAATTATAATTTGACCAATAACCAAATTTTATATGTTCATAGTTAATTACTTGTTTAACAAGGATTTCAGAATTGCAAATGAGAAGGAAATAATAATTTGACCAATGATAAAGTTTCATTGTCTTTGGGAAGTTAAAAGGAAAAGGATACTGATTTATTAAAAGAAATACATATCAACATTGGTTTTTAGTTTAAATAGGATTTGTATAAAGACTAAAATTCTTAGAGTAGAAAAAAATTAATATACTTTACTTCTCCAGCAAAATTAATAAACTCATTCTTGAGTTTCAAGGATTAAAGAGGATTTAGGTAAGTCTCTTCTTTATATAATTTTATACAAGATTTAGATTTTATCTTATGGATTATATATTTTATTTTTAGAATGATGAATATGTTGATGTATATAGTTTTTTTTTTTCTTAAAATCAAGTGAGTTTTGATATAAGAAAATACACATGAATGATGTTAGGAGACTGATTTGGATTATTTAAGAGAGGAATTAAATTATGTTAATGTTAGAATATTTAATTTCAAAATTAGGGGCTGCTGGAATATTTTGTTTTGAAAAATCAATCAAATTCGAGAAATTATTTGGATTAGTTATGCTGCTCAGAAAATTACAAATTTAATATTTAGATAGATTAATAAGTCTTCTATTAGCATATAAAATTTATGATTTTTCGATGAATATAGAATTTATTAAAATTCCTAGAGTGTGTTGTGGTTAGAGTTAAATTTTTTGGACAGTTTTCAAAAAGTAGAAACGAATAATTTTATACCCAAGATAGAAGTTCCCATTTGATTTGAAATTTTTAATGGAGGTTGATTGATGTGTTTGGAATGTCCATGTAAAGTTTTAGGTCGATTGGAGATTTATAGAGTTAATTAAAAATATTTAGATTGATAGCGTTAGAACCAAAATCTGTAAGATAGATTTATGATCTTTGAGATTTTGACCTTTTTGGGCATACTAGTGATGGTGGAATGATCTTGAAAATTTTTCTATAGGTTATTCTATATGTCTTGTGTCTTCATACAAAATTTTGCAACAACTGGACCCCTAGATAATTAAATAAAAATATAAGAATTAGGATAGGTCTTATTGAGAAAGTTAGACATTTAGGGTAGGTTTAAGATTTAGAGTGAGTGATTGTTTTGATCTTTATAAGTACTCTTTTGGTGTTGTATTTACCACAATTTTTTGTATAGGGTTCGATTGATATTTGGGCATAGAAATAAGTTTATTCGGATTGTTCAAGATAAGTAATTTTATTCATAATATATGTATATTGGTTTGTGAACTTTTGAATATTCTGAAATCTATAGTTGTGTTTAACATTAATTGTAAACATGATTTTTAAATTATTTATATAGCAATAAAATATTTTTTGTATATTTTTCAAATTATTTACTTCCAAAATTGATATTATCATTTGATTTAAAGAGAAAATCTATGATTTAAGGATAACTCAAAAACTTTGTGAAAATTTATATATTGAATTTAAAACCTATTATTTCTTAAAATTGGTTTACAATTATTAAATATTTTATAGTGCATTTTAGAAATATACCTTTTAGATAAGATTATGAAAAAATTGTTTTGACTTAATATCTATAGTTATTGTTCTGATATTCGTCCAGCTGGATTTTTGTGTACACATATTTTGTTATCTGACCGTGTCACACGGGTAATTGTGACATTCTGTTTTTGATTGCGTCACATGGGTATTTGTGACACTATAAGATATAAGCTAATTTTTTATTTATATTATGTGAGTATATGTTTTAATATGATATTTTGTTTTGTTTACTGTTTTATCCTACATGGTACCTTCTACAAATATGAAAATTGATTGTATTTTCGTTTTTGAATATTGGTTTTGAAATATGTTCATATGTGATGAATTTTTATATTTGTTAACGTCTGGAAACGGTCGACTCAGAGATTTTAAGGCCCAAACTGCAATCGAGGTAATTTAATGATGAAAACTGTAATAAATGTGTTATAAATGAAGTTCAAGGTTGGTATGCTGTAATAGAGGTGGAGGAATGTTGGTTGTGATAGATGAATGACAGTAATGGAACAATTAATGAAGAAAGGAGGGGGAAGAATGAATGTAAACACAAGAATTTTTACATGGTTTGGCGACTACGCCTACGTCCATGGGTCACTCTGAATTGATTCCGGTAGAGTGATGGTATACTAGTGTTGTTCACCTGTTGGTATAGTAAAAATCTCCCCTATTTATAGAGAGGGAGAGATACAAAAGAGTGTCATGCACGTTACAAATGACAGTTATTTTCAACTAATCTAACACAAACCATGCTGCATTTATTGTAAAGATAATGATTATTCTCTTCATGCACACGCTGTATTAAATGCAGCAGGAAAAGTCTTCTCTTCATTAAATGCACAGTCGCCGCATTGAATGCTCCTTGGTAAATGTGTAAGTGACACCAGCGTAAAATCAGGAAGTTAGATAGATCTGGTGAATTGCTGCACAAGGTATCATTTGGTGTGAGCTCCCAAGTCTATCGAGTTACGCGAGCTGAATAGATGCTGTGTTGGAATGGAAGTGTACTCGGGCTGTCTTAGCGTTACGTGAGCTTGCGAGCTCAGCGAGCTTGCAGTAGCGATCTGAGGGTTGGGTCTTCTGGGCCTTCATTCCTATTCATATTTAATGGGCTTTTTCCAGCCTATTTGTCCAAATCGAGAAAACGGGCATAACAATATTTGACTTATTAAGGTTTTTATGATAATATTAACTTTATGCATGAATTTACTTACCGAGTTAACAACTCACCCTCTCATCTTCATCATTTTGTAGAGTAAGAATAAATTTGTGGATGTTGAGTGTAAACTTGGAGTTCATCCAACTGTGAAGCTTTGGTGATAGTTAATGCAATTCATTGTATTTAGTTTCAGATTTTATAAGAATTAGAAATTTAGTAAGGATGTTTTTAATTTTTAGGAATTTTCTTTTGGAGGTTATACTTGGATGTTTTTATTGATTACTTTCAAAGTTCGGAATAAAATTTTATTTGGGGTTTGTTTTTAAGATCTAGTTTGACCGTAATATCATATTTCTTTGTTATTGGATTTGGGGTGTTACATACTACTCTCCCAAAAAAAAAAAAAAAAAAAAAAGAGAAATAGAGAAACAAGCTTCCCTCCAAAGTCCAAAAATTGGATCTTTGTATTTGCAGAGCTCTACTGTTATTGAAATAGCCTCTAGGAATAGCTGGAATTTTGGCGGTATGGTGCGATTTTTATGTGCTGTTACATGGTGTCTTCTGAGTTATTTTGTTGTTTCCACATTTATAGAGAAGTTAATTTTATCACATGATGTCTACTGAGTTATGTTGTTATTTGCACATTTATAGAGACGTTATACTTTTTTTGTTTACAGATTGGCAACTTTTGCTCAATTTGCTGTTATTGGTATGAATACTGGAAATTGTTAATACATGGATCAAGAAACATTACCAATCTTTGAATTTTTAAGGAACTGATGAGAGCAAAACGGCAGATCCAAATTAGTTGAGTTTCTGTTCAACTGACTATTTATTTGGGCATACATTCGTAATATATAAGTTGTTAATAGTGAGAAAGAGAACACAAAGAAATATATAAGTTGTTAATAGAGAAAAAGAGAACACAAAGAAAATGATTGATGCGTCACATAATATTCTGATTAATAGGAAATTATTAATTTATTAAGAAAATACTTGCTATTAGGATTTTTTCAATCAGGGGGTGGGCACCTACTGTCCTCCTGGGATTGGGCCCTTACCAGTGGGCTTTTCGGATAAGAACTTATAAGAAATTCCACTAACAATATGCCAATGTGGTAATCGGGTACCCTTCTGGTGTACTACAATTTTGTCCCTGTCATATGCGACTCCAGTGCTTTTGTCTTTATCAAATCATGACACAAGCAGCCAATTAGCCAAGTATTACATTTACGCATGTACAAACATAAACAAGAGCGAGAAAGGAAAAGACTCACTGGTTTCTGGGATGTTTGATGGTTCCAATCGTGCAGAAGATACACGTAACTTCCTTGATGTAAGCAGCAGAATCGAAAGAAAAACAAGTAATGTAAACTTGCTGATGCCATCCATTTGGAATGTTGAAGAGATTAACTTATATATGGGGAGTCAACCATCTAATATCATTTAAGACTCAACATTACATTTGTCGACGTTGGATTTCGGTCGACGAGTAATCAATACCCAATACCTGCAATCAATGTGAGAAAGCACAAATACCAAGAAAGAATAGAGGCAAATACCGAGAATTAAACGAGGAACACGAATCTTTTACGTGGTTGACAGTGTATTATTGATTATTCTCTGATGATGTTACAATGATCTTAATCCCTATTTATAGGGAAAGAGATATTACAATTCTGGTTGTAGCAAATCAGGAAAAGAATCCTGGATTAATTACATTACCAAATAATCAGGAAAAATAATGTAAAAAATTATAAATTAATTATGCTTCCTAATGTGGCTGAATAATATCAGGAAACTGTTTCCCTAAAATCAGGGATGATGTTGATTCGGTTTGAATTCGAATAGACTTCCATATTTGATGAGGAAATTACGGTTTGATTGGGTAATTACCATATTAGGAGAGAGAATCATGGTTGACATAGGCAACTGCCTGTTCTGGAAGATACTGTATTCATTACGCTTCTGAGCGAGCTGATTATTATGGCGGTCTGTGAGCTTGAGCTCGCATAGCGAGCTACGTATGAGGCGAGCTGCGGTCTGACTGTGTTCACAGATCTGTTGATGTCAGCTGAAGAATTTACCTGAGCGAGCTGAAGAGTTTACTAGCCTTAGAATCGATATTGGGCCTCGTCTGATGGGCCTTGACTGGGTTGACTTTTATCGGGCCTTCTTATTGGGCCTGAATTGGGTTTTTACCAGCCCATTTAATGAGTTCGAAAAATACATATAACAACATTCATCATCTTCGTGCCATTTTCTTTCAAACTTTGTCTCTCAACTTTCAAGTCAAGCACACTTATTACCCAGGAAAAAAAGAGCTCTTCTCATTAAGTCTTTGGAAGGAATTGCACAAAACCTCCCTAGGTTTGTCTAAAAATAAATGAAAATATATTTATCTTTTTATTACATCAAATTCTCATGAATAAGACAAAATAAAATTTAATAATTGACCAAGGACCATATTACCCATGAATAAGACAAAATAAAATTTAAAAGAAAACCATTAAATAAAAAAAAAAAACCAAAAAAAAAAAAAACCTAGAGATGTAATTATGTGCATAAAGTACAATAGACTTAGGTTTTCAAGAAAACTAGATGGAAGGCCAAGCTCCTTAAACTGAAGAGCTAGCCTAAGGTTTCATGTAGGGATGATAATTTCACCTATAAACCTGTGAACCCGCTGATTTTCACTCGTAATAGGCAAATGTGGATTTTATTAAACGAGTTCGTAGAATCCACACCCAATGTGAGTTTGGGTACGGAAAAAAACCTGCAACCGCACCTGTAGACATGCAAATATATATATATATATATATATATATGTAACTATGTTCAGGACAATGTATTTTATTATGTTTGAAAGAAATTTGCACTGACAACCACGAACTAGCATATTTTGTGTTCTATTATGTTTGATTAATCAAATTTATGTTTTTCTATTTTGAAGTTATCATCTTATAACTTGATATTTATTGGATTTATCATATTGAAACATAAGTTTAGTTGTTTTTATTTATTTATTTTTATTATTTATTTTTTTTTATTGATGTTGTTGTTAGGTTTTCAAAAAGATATAAATTCTGATTATTATATATTTTTGAGAAAACAGTTATCATAAATTGATTTTAAAAAACTTTTCAAAATTTCTGTGTGTTCACGAGTAGAATACAGGTTTCATTCAAACCTGCGGGTACTGCACCAGAACAATGTACATACTTTGAACATAGATCATGAAACGTTACCAATCTCTATATTTTTAAGAAACTGATGAGAGCAAAGCAGCAGATCCAAATTAGTTGATTCTTTGCTGAACTGACTATTTATTTAGGCATACATTTGTAGTATATAATTTGTTAATAGTGAGAAAGAGAAGATCCATTTTGACTATCGAAGAGATTAATTTGATTACTCAAGTCAACTATATAAAAACCTATTTACGGGGCCGTGAAGTCTGAAAGAGTTATCAATCTAATATTATTCAAGACTTCACATTATCATTTTCTTTGACATTTTCTTCCAAGTTTTGTATCTCAAATTTCAAGTAAAGCATGCTTGTTTACCATGGAAAGTAAAACTCTTCTTATTAAGTCTTTGCATATTTTTAAGTCGGTCTTCTAAGTTAGTAATCTTTTGTTTTTGTATAATTAATATTTCTGGTTAGTACGTATTTGTTGCTTTTACCAAGTTGTTTCCATTCAATTGATGTATTATATGTCAAAAATATAAAAGATTTAGGTTGTGTAGGAAAACGTGAGAAGAACATCTTTGAGCGTAGATTATACATTCAGCGTACAGAAAAATTTCTTAAAATATTGCTCCTACATTAAAATTAGAATTCTTAACCAGTTGAACTAAAATATTTTTCTCAATATTAAAAATGCTTTTATGTAATATGGAAGGAACATATTTTGGAATCTCAGCATGTCAAAAGTAACATAATTATGATTAATTATATTATGACCATTAAGTTGCTTAATTTAAGTGTTGGACGGTGCTAGTCAATTAAGGACGTTGAAAAAAAAAAAAAACCGGACCCTACTCTTCTTGAGGTAGGGTTAAATCAATGCAAGGGGGTTAAGGACGAATTCAATGGTAGTTTCAAAAACCTATTTCCAAAGTATAGTTGGTGCGGGGTTAGTTGTCTCCGTTTGTCCGTCTGGCTCCATCTTGACCTTAGGTATTGGCACGCTTGTTAAAAATAAGTAAATTACACAAGCACCCCTACATTAAGCAATATTGCACCTACTTGAGACTTTTTCCCCTAACTATACTAGGTTCTCCTACCGTTAATGGTCAATGATTGGATTTAACCATTGACCACATTATCCTTATTGAAAGTCCAAATTGCTGCCAAGAAATTATTTATTTGCTTGATTAACTTTTACGAAAAAAAATGGATAGAGGAGGTCTTGTATCCTCCATCTAAAAATTTATCCACTATTGATTTTTTTTTAAAGCCATTATTCATAAAATTAATTTTTTATTTATAAAAAGCTGGTTTCTTTGTTTAATTTTAGATCAAGACCCATGCTACATACTTTCAAAAAAATAAATAAATAAATAAATACAATTTCATTCTTTATTGATTTTAATTTATTAAAAAGAAACATTATTCCAAATCTTAGAATAGAATAGGTTCGGAAAATCCATCTAAGATGAAAAAGTTGCATTCATCTTAGATGGAGGGCAAAACTCCATCTATGATGGAGTGACCCTATCTCAAATAGAGATGCTCTATCTTGAATGGAGGGTGGTTCCATCTGAGATGGAGCCTCCATCTCAGATAGAGAAGCCACTCCATCTGAGATAGAACAATTTCATCCTAGATAGAGTAAGGCTTTTTTCTAGTACTTGTTCTTCATTATTATTATTATTATTTGTTTAATTTGTTTTATGTAATTTATTAATTGTCGCTTTTGGTTTTATTGTAGGAAAAAATGGGTTTTCTAGATGTTGAACTGATGATGATCTTGATGATTGATAATGAATTAATGATGAGTTGATGAACAACGTTAAAAATTTGGACTTTCTAGATGAACTAATGCATGTTGATGAATTGATGTTGAGGTTTTTTAGAAGATGGTGAATTTTTTTTTTAATTATTATTTCTATTTAATTAATAGACTTTATGAAAAAGAATAAAATAAATTATAAGAAAAGAAGTAGGGACAATAAAAAGTTTATAGCTAACCATTGACCACAAACAAGAACTTAGTACAATTAAGAGCACAAGTTCTATATTGGTGCAATATTGACTAATATTGGGGGTGTATCTGCATTTCACCCTTAAAAATATTAATATTGGATTAATAACCTATTTCTATTCACACCATCCAGACATTGATGAAATCTAATTAATGTTGATATGATTTTCTTCTCAGGTGACAAGAAAAATAAATATAATTATGCAAAAAAAAAAAAAAAGTTATATGTTTTTTTACATGTTTGGGAACTAATAACATGGATCAGCCTCTCTGCATTGAGCCCCTGCAAATTGTACTGCCTGATTCAAATAGTTCAGCTTCTCTGCGCAAACCTTTCGAAAACTTCAGAACTGGCAAAATGACTGTGCAATAAAGTTTAAACTATAAATGGATCATTTTCTATTAAGGATATTATGAAAATTTTATTTTAGGACCATTAATTACAACCACATATAGATTCAATCAATCTGATGCGGTTCACCAGAAATGAGTTACTGCACTTTATGATCCTGAAATAAAAATTTTAAGACGTCTTTACTAGAGAATTATACTATATCCACGTATTTTTACTTTTTAGTTGCAATCTTGAACAATACAATTTGTACTTGCACTGCTGATTTTACTCCAAGTTCCAAATGGAATCAAAGAGGTCTACAATCTTAAAATAGATACAGAAGTCATAAATTCTTAATGTAGAAGAATATTGCTTTTTAGAACAGGCAAATGTTGCTGCGGATCCATTTTTATAAACCAGCTGCATTTTAGTTGGCCAAAACAGGAAAAGTGGTTTTTAAATGCATAGTGCAGGCTTTTGTTTTTCAATATTTAACATTTATCTAGATGTCTCCAAGTGATCATGTTTTCTTCAATTACCAGTACGGTTAGTTAGTTGTTTGTTGGTTTTATTTCCTTCACATTATAGGTTATTTGAAAGGCTTATTTCCTTCAATATTCCTTGTGGAATATAACGCAACAGGGGCGTTTGACATGGAGGAAATGTTATTGCACTCGCTTTTCGTCAAACTGGATATATATTATTTAATGGATTCGATATGCTGACCACTTTATGAATTTACCTGGTTGTCAGTATAGTTCTCGATATGAATATTCTTATAAGAAAAGCAGCAAAGGTGATTGTGTGATTTTATGGGCTGTTACATGGTGTCCTCTGAGTTCTTTTGTTGTTTGCACATTTATAGGCGAGTTAATTTTTTTTTTTTTAAAATTATTTACTGATTGGCAAATTTTGGTTTACGGGGATATTATTATAATATTATTCATACTTTAAACTTAGATCCCAAACACAATCAATATCTTTATCTTTACTGAATTGAGAGCAAAGTTGTAGGACCAAATTAATCAGGAGAATCCATTTCTTTTCTCATCTTAGTACTTATCCGTAATTTTTTTTAATAATGAGAAAGAAAATACGAAGAAATGATACAACATACTATTTATGTGTCACATGACATTTTGATGAATAGAGTATTGCTAATTCATCAAGAGAACACTTGCTACTAGGATCAAGAAAACACTTGTTAGTAGGATTTTTAATTACCATTACGAAAATCATAGCTGGATCCTTTGGCATGTTTCAGTTTGCTTTCATCATAAGAAGATTTAAGTCCCCTACCAATATGCCAATGTGGTTCTTGTGTGTTGTCCTTGTCATCTGATATCCCTGTGCTCTCGTCTTCATCACATGATGATGACATATTGCCAGTTAGCCAAAGGACTTCATAATATTACCTCAACATATTACAGACACAAAAGAGACAGAGAAAGAGGCACAGAGAGAGAGAGAGAGAGAATCACCAGCTTCAGAGATGTTTGATGGTTCCACTTGTGCAGAAGATACATGTAACATCCTTGATGTAATGAGCAAAATTGAAAGAAAAACGAGAATTGTGAGCTTTCCAAAGCCAGCCATTTTGATTGTTGAAGAGAATTATTTGACTACTTAACTATAAATCTATGCATAGGCCCCAAGTCTTCAAGAGTAAACCATCTAATATTATTTAAGACTCAAAATTACATTCATCATTTTCTTGACATTTTCTTTCAAGCTTCGTCTCTCAACTTTCAAGTCAAGCACGCTTGTTAACCATGGAAATTATCAGAGCTCTTCTCATAAAGTCTTCGCATACTTTTAAGTTGGCCCTCTAAATGGGCAATCAGTTGCTTTTATATATATTATTGGGTAGTTAGTAGTCAATATTACATTTTCCTAGTGTTTTCATTGATGTGTTATGCGCAAAAAGTACAATAAATTTAGGTTTTGCACGAAAACTAGATGGAAAACCAAACTCTTTAGATTGAAGAGCCAATCTAAGGTTTCATGTAGGGATGATAACTTCACCTGCAAACCAATAAGCCCGTTGATTTTCACCCCTAATAGGCAATTGTGGATTTTATCAAACAGATTTGTAGATGGATGTAGATATGTAATTCCACACCCAATGCAAATTTGGGTACCCAAAAAACCTGCTGCAGTCACACTTGCATACATGCAAAATTTTATATATATATTAAAACTATGTTCAAAACAATATATTTTATTACGTTTCAAAGAAATTTGCACTTGCAACCACGAACTCGCATATTTTGTGTTCGATTATGTTTGATTAATCAAATTCAGTTTTTGTTTTTTTGTTTTTTTTTTTAATAGCACTAAAAAATTGATCCTATGTTTTATTAGTACCAAAGAACTAAAGTGAGTTTTTGTAGCACTATTTCAGTGTTCATTTCCTTAATGACAAAATTATCCTTATTTTAAAAGAACAACTTTGAACTAAGTTCGACTATATCTTGAAGAAGCAAAACGGAAAAGAAATGAAATAAGATAATTATATTTGACCGGTTGGCCCGACAAAGAAATAAAAACAGATAAAGAAATTGTTTAGGACCTAACTTTAGATCTAACAACAAACCCTAATCGCCTAGTTCATGCCACACGATAGGATAAATATTGAACCATTTAACCCACAAAATTTGACAAATTGATCCTTTAGAATTGGTTTACAAAATTGACTTAACCCTAGCCCAAGCAAATCCAAACACGAATTCTCAAAAAAGCCGAAATAATTTAAAATCAAATCATCGAATTGACTTTAATTCTAGTCAGGTGATTATGGTATTGCTACTCAGAAGAGTCGAAAACACAAGATATTTGTCTCACCAAGAATCAAGAATTTTATTAATTCTTTAAAGCCAAAAAAGTATAATTACAACCTCAAACTAATATCCTATATATAGCTCACTAATTTTAACTTTCCTATGAAACATAACTTCCTCAAGAAATAAAATTGTAAAATGAAACAAATTCTAAATTAACAAAAAGAGAAATATTGAATAAAATAATATAACTAATCCTAATTTAAATAGCAAACCTAAATTTATAAATCTTAAAACAAAAAATCCTAAATTAAGTGAAACTCCAGTGTCAAAGTTTTCATCATTTCTCCGTTCTTCAAAAATATTTTTGTCCTCAAAGGTAGGATCTGGAAATTTCTTGAACATGACAACGTCAATTCCACCTTTTCTACCTTGATCAGCCTGACTATAATAAAGAACTCTTCTGACATCAACTTCTTCTCAAGCTGGGCTAGACCAAGTTTCAGCTTGTAATATTCAGCAACTTCAACCTCTCCTGAAGCATCAAGCAACTCACGTCCAAGAACACCAAGCAGACTCATGACAGCAGTAGAAGCATCAACTGCCATACAATTATCCTCTATATCATAAATGTCACGACAAGCTTGTTGACCAGACAGCGTTGAGGGAATTTTACTCACATGTTGGTCTACATTCATCTCTTCTGTAACTCTTCCAAATCCTCCAGACTCCAATTTGTCAAGCATGTTTGGGATGGCATATGAGTTAGAATAATCTAAAACATGGTCAGAGACATCTGGATTTTTCTCCTTCTATTAATCTTTCATTCCAACGGAAAATTTTGAGCTACTGTTATACTGTATATCACTTGATGTTTTGATTCTTTCAGGTCCTCGAACAGACGAATCACTAGTCCAGAATTTCTTTATGTTCTTAAGTAAATTTTCTTAGATAAATTTTAGTTTCATATCTTCGAATATTTATAAACCAGCTACATTCTAGTTCGCCAAAACAGGAAAAGTGGCTTTTAAATGCATACAGTTTTTTTTTTTTTGGTTAATAAATGCGTACAGGTTTTTGTTGTTCAATATTTAACATTTATCCATATGCCTCCAGGTGATCATGTTTTCTTCAATTACCAGTGCAGTTAGTTTAGTTGTTTTTATTTCCTTCACATTATAGTTTATGTGAGATGCTTATTTCCTTCAATCTTTATGGGGCTGTTACATGGTGTCCTCTGAGTTATTTTGTTGTTTTCGCATTTACAGACGAGTTAACCTTTTTTGTTGATTGATTAGCAAATTTTTCTTTCATGTTTTTGGTATGAATACTGGGAAATTATTATAATGTTATTCATACTTTGAACTTAAATCCTGAGACGCAATCAATATCTTTCTCTTTACCGAATTGAGAGCAAAGTTGTAGAGCCAAATTAGTTAGGAGAATCCTGTTCTTTGCTCATCTTAGCATTTATACATTATTCTTTTTAATAATGAGAAAGAGAATGCAAAGAAAATGATACACACTATTTATGTCACATGATATTTTGATGAATAGTGTATAGCCAATTCATCAAGAGAACACTTGCTACTTGGATTAAGAAAACACTTGGTAGTTGGATTTTTAATGACCATATGTTCCGTCACTAAAGTCAATCTTGCTCCATCCTCCGGCACGTATCAATTTGCTTTTATCGTAAGAAATTTTAAGTCCCCTACCGATATGCCGATGTGGTTCTTGTGTGTTGTACTTGTCACCTGATATTCCTGTGCTCTCGTCTTCATCATATGATGATGGCATATTGCCAGTTAGCCAAAGCACTTGATAGCATTACATTAACATATTACAAACACAAAAAAGACAGAGACAGAGAAAAAGAGACTCACTGGCTTCTGAGACGTTTGATGGTTCCACTTGTGCGGAAGATACATGTAACATCCTTGATGTAAGCAACAGAATTGAAAGAAAAACGAGTATTGTGAGCTTTCCGATGCCAGTCATTTTGATTGTTGAAATGAGTTATTTGATTACTCAACTATATATAAATCTATATAGGCCCTGAGTCCTTCAAGAGTAAACCATCTGATGTTATTTAAGACTCAGCATTACAGGGATTGGCTATGGTACAAACAAATTTTTGTTTGTACCATGCAAACACACTTTGGCTGCCAAAAAGTGTTAATTAAACCTGCAGCAACCGGTTTCAACCGGTTGCTGCATATTTAAAATATTAATTTTATAATAAATAATATTAAAATAATAATTTATTAATTAAATAATATATTAATATAATATTTTATAATAAAATATTATATAATAATAATAATATAAGTATTTTAAGTTATTATTAATATTTTATTATATTATAATAAATATAATAATATTTTATAAATATTATATTATATTATTATTTAATAGATTACCGTGATAAGAAAGCTTGTTGTCACGCTAAGGCGTGACAGACGCAAAACCGTGATAAGAAATTATCCTATCACGGTTACACTATTTCATTACGTTAGAGTTGTTCGGGGAACAACTCCAACATCCATTTAAACAAGTACGTAAGGCGTGATAGACGTGAAACCGTGACAAGAAACTATCCTATCACGGTTACACTATTTCATGACGTCAGAGTTGTTCCGTGAACAAGTTTGACGTTTAGCACAACGTCTGAAGTTGTTCAACTTGAACAAAATGATGGATGACATCAACATAACGTCAGAGTTGTTCGGGGAACAACTCCAATGTCCATTTAAACAAGTAAGTAAGGCGTGATAGACGTGAAACCGTGACAAGAAACTATCCTATCACGGTTACACTATTTCATGATGTCAGAGTTGTTCTGTGAACAAGTTTGACGTTTAGCACAATGTCTGAAGTTGTTCAACTTGAACAAAATGATGGATGACATCAACATAATATTAGAGTTGTTCGGGGAACAACTCCAACGTCCATTTAAACAAGTACGTAAGGCGTGATAGACGTGAAACCGTGACAGGAAACTATCCTATCACGGTTACACTATTTCATGACGTCAGAGTTGTTCCGTGAACAAGTTTGACGTTTAGCACAACGTCTGAAGTTGTTCAATTTGAACAAAATGATGGATGACATCAACATAACGTCAGAGTTGTTCGGGGAACAACTCCAACGTCCATTTAAACAAGTACGTAAGGCATGATAGACGTGAAACCGTGGTAAGAAACTATCCTATCACGGTTACACTATTTCATGACGTCAGAGTTGTTCTATGAACAAGTTTGACGTTTAGCACAACGTCTGAAGTTTTTCAACTTGAACAAAATGATGGGTGACATCAATATAACGTTAGAGTTGTTCGGGGAACAACTCCAACGTCCATTTAAACAAGTACGTAACGTCAACTTGTTCCCACCACGTGAAATCTGTTCCCTTAACAAGTTTGACGTTTAGACAACATCTGAAGTTGTTCAACTTGAACAAAATGATGGATGACATCAACATCATGTCAGAGTTGTTCGGGGAACAACTCCAACGTCCATTTAAACAAGTACGTAACGTCAACTTGTTCCCACCACGTGAAATCTGTTCCCTTAACAAGTTTGACGTTTAGACAACGTCTGAAGTTGTTCAACTTGAACAAAATGATGGATGACATCAACATCACGTTAGAGTTGTTCGGGGAACAATTCCAACGTCCATTTAAATAAGTACGTAACGTCAACTTGTTCCCACCAACGTCAAAGTTGTTTTCTTAACAAGTTAGACGTTAGCACAACGTCGAAAGTTGTTTAAATTGAACAAAATGATATATGACATCGGATAAGGTCAAAGTTGTTCCGAGAACAACTTCAACATCCATTTGAACAAGTACGTAACGTCAACTTGTTCCCACCAACATCAAAGTTGTTCATTGTACAAGTTCCGCGTTAGCAGAACGTCGGAAATTGTTCAAATTGAACAAAATGATGTATGACATCAGCATGAGGTCAGAGTTGTTATGGGAACAACTCCAACGTCCATTTAAACAAGTACGTAACGTTAACTTGTTCCCACTAACGTTAAAGTTGTTCAGTGAACAAGTTTGACGTTTAGCACAACGTCGAAGTTGTTCACATTGAACAAAATAGATGTATGACGTCAGAGTTGGTCCCGAAACAACTTCGACGTATATTTTAACAAGTACGTAACGTTAACTTGTTCCACATCAAAGTTGTTCAATAAACAAGTTAGACGTTTCTCTCAACGTTTGAAGTTGTTCAAATTGAACAACTGTCATGGCTAACCGTGATAGAAGAGCCTTCCGTCACGGTTAGCCGTGACAAAAAGTTATCCCGTCACGGCGGAGTTTTAAAATATGACATCACCATGACGTCATAGTTGTTGCCCAAACAACTCCAACGTTCATTTTAACAAGTAGGTAACGTCAACTTGTTCCCACCAATGTCAAAGTTGTTCACTTAACAAGTTGGACGTTTAGCACAACGTCTGAAGTTGTTCATATTGAACAAAACGGATGTATGACGTCAGAGTTGTTCCCGAAACAACTTCGACGTATATTTTAACAAGTACGTAACGTTAACTTGTTCCACGTCAAAGTTGTTCAATCAACAAGTTGAACGTTTCTCTCAACGTCTGAAGTTGTTCAAATCGAACAACTGTGACAGAATAGCCGTGATAAAAAGTTATTCCGTCACGGACGAAATTTTAAAAGATGACATCACCATGACGTCAAAGTTGTTCATTTAACAAGTTGGGCGTTTAGAACAACGTCTGAAGTTGTACATTGAACAAAACGGATGTATGACGTCAGAGTTGTTCCCGAAACAACTTCGACGTATATTTTAACAAGTACGTAACGTTAACTTGTTCCCACCAATGTCAAAGTTGTTCAATAAACAAGTTGGACGTTTCTCCCAACGTCTGAAGTTGTTCAAATTGAACAACTGTCATGGCTAACCGTGACGGAAGAGCCTTCCGTCACGGTTAGCCGTGATAAAAAGTTATCCCGTCATGCTTAAGCTTGACTCATTCCTTTGCCATGATGTGAGGCTCTTCTATCACGGCAAACCATGATAGAGAGCTCTTCCGTCACGGCTAAGTGTTGGTGCGTGGCCGCACCATTGGTTCAGCGTGGCCGCGCACCAACACCAGTGTAGGTGCGCGGCCGCACCATTACTTTAGCGTGGCCACACACTTATACTAATGTTATCCAATTTAATTTTTAATTTTAAAATATAGAAAAATATAATAACTTAAATTGGATTAAAATATTATTTAAAAATATTTTTTATAAAATAATTTCATGAAATTTATTTCTTAAAAATATATAAAAGTATTTTTTATTTTATTTTTTATATAAAAAGTTACCATTACAATTTAACTTTTGAACATAACTTATGATGAAACTAAAATATAGTAATTTTATTTTTTGTTAAATTAAAATTCTTACTTGTTATTGAATTGTAAATTCATTTAAAATTGTTTTTGAATGTGAATTTACAATGCAATTTAATTATAATTTATTTTTTTTTAAAAATAAAAATTGTTATAGTAAAATTTTAAAAATATGATGATAGGGGAATTGTGATGGGAGACTATTCTGGCATGCTTGGCTCTTGTCATATATAGGCATGATGAGATAGCCTCTCGTCATGCCTAAGTGTAATGGGAGTCTTCCGTCACACTTGTCTTAGGTGTGATGGGAGGCTCTCCCGTCCCATCACGGCCAAGGCTTGCACCAGTCATGGGTATGTGGTTGTACCATTGTTTTAGTGTGGTCATGCATATATATCAATGTAATCTAATTATATTTTTAATTTTTAATTTTAAAATATTGTAAAATATCATAACTGAAATTGAAAATTATACTATCACATATAAATAAATACAGAAGAGCCTCTTCTGTCACGGATAGAATACTAACTTACGCCATCAACCTTCATCATTTAAAAAACTCAGAGGCATGATAGAAGTGTCTGTTGTCACGCCTATGTGATAGAATGTTCTTCCATCATGCCTAGGCATGACTCCTGTCTTCAGCGTGATGTGAGTCTCTTTTATCATGGAAGATTGTGATAGAGGGCTTTCCTATCACGATTAGGATAGTAAATGAGTATTTAGCCTTTTTTTTTAGATACTGTTATTTTTAATTAAAAAACATAAAGGTAAAAAATTAATTTAAGTAAAAAACTTTTGTATATTATTTTTAATTTTAAAATGTAGAAAAATATAATAACTTCAATTGAATTATTTTATATAAAATAACTTAAATTGGATTAAAATATTATTTAAATATTTTTTTTATAAAATAATTTTATTAAATTTATTTCTTAAAAATATATAAAGGTAATTTTTATTTTATTTTTTATATACAATGTTATCCTTACAATTTAAATTTTGAACATTGCGTATGATGAAATTAAAATACAGTAATTTTATTTTTTGTTAAATTAAAATTCTTACTTGTTATTGAATTGTAAATTTATTCAAAATTGTTTTTGAATGTGAATTTGAAATGCAATTTAATTATAATTTATTTTTTTAAGAAAATTGAAATTATTATAGTAAAATTTTAAAAATATTGATAGAGCCTTTTGTCACGACTTAGGTGAAAATAAAGCATCCTCTTATAGTATAAGTGTGGCAAAAAGACCTCTTATCACGCTTGAAAGTGATGAGCATGACAGGAAGTTGCCCCATCATGCCTATGCATGACAAAAGGTAAATGTGACTAAACAGTCTCCTATCACGCTCATACTGTTAATATAATAGATTCATTAAATTAATTTTACATTTAAATCAAGTTAAATGTTTTTTAATCTACAATTTTAACTTTTAATAAAATTTAAAACTTATTTTGATAACATCAAATTCTTTTTGAAATTCTTGAATGTTATTATTTCATAACATCCAAAAGTTTTTCACTTAAAAGAATATATAAAATATGCAACAAAAGTTTTACTTGTCAACTAGAATTTTTCCAATACCATTACTTGTATCAATTTTAATGACAATATGAATTTCAACCCATAAAAAATTAATATAAAAGAAAATAATACTTTTTCGTTTTTATGCTAATAAATTCAAGCACAAGATTGTAACTTTTCGATTAAATTAGTTATTCTTTTTAATTTTTTAATATAATAATTTTAGTTTCACACATTCAATTAATAAATTCTAACATTTCAAAATTTCATAAAGTTTAAAATGCAAACTTTACACTGGTCATGGATGCATGACCGCACTCGCAGTCTAATGCGATTGCATACCTACTATAATTTGGGTGCATAACTACACCATCATTTCAACACAACCATACACTCATACACTCATAACAGTGTGATCCAATTTCATTTTTAATTTATAATTTTAAAATATAATAAAATATAATAACTTAGATTGGAATATTTTTAAAAGAATAATTAGATTGGATGAAAATATTATTTAATTATATTTTTGAAGAAAATAAGTTTATTAAATTTATATCTTAAAAATACATAAAAAATTTTACACCTAATTTTAATATAATTTCAAGGATTTTTTTTCTATTACAATTTGATTTTGCATTTAACTTTTTACCCTTATGACATTTAATAAATGCATAAAACTATTAGTTTGCAAAACACTAAAAAAAATTGAATTCTTCCTCTTGAATCACATCTCACTTCTTCAACCATATCTTACAACCTTCGTGAATGCATTTGTTTGGTCAATTTTCGATGCATGAGGAGCAATATACTCTTGTTCAAGTTGAGCAACACTTTTCTTCATAGTGTAATCAATTCCCAAACCAAAAAAAACTCTCAAAAAGAAACTAGCACATTAATCTGACCAACTTCATCAACAATTCTTCATCTGCATCCACAAAACTACTACGACTACCTTTGCTACACATTCTCAAAATGATCAACACAAACTCCAACTAACGTTCAAATCGAAAATACAAGCAACCCAAATTTAAACATGTTACCCTTTTTGGGAGAAACCTACACTACATGCATCATAAGATAATGGCTAAAATACAAAACTAACAAAGAAACACCAACCCACTTTGACCAAAATCATCTTCTTTACTCTTTTACCACAATAAATTTTCAACAACAATTCACTGCTATTTGAATTAAAATTAAACAATATAGTAAAAGAAACATATAATTTCCATTACCTAACAACCCCACAATAAAAACCAGTTTTCTTCTAAATTTCAAAAAAATCTGTTCATTCAACATTTCAACAAAACATTAAATCCATTCAACATATTAAAACACTACATGAGAAAAATTTTCCACTATCATTTGTTATAAATAGTCAAACAAGCATGCCCTTTAAATAGACAAAGAAGATGAACTACACTTAATCATTAAAACTCCACCAACACAAACTATTTACTTGTTCAAATTTCGATCTTCTCAGTTTCATATTCCATTCAAACCAATAAAAAAACCATGGAGAGATGCAAAGAAGAGACCTACAATTGAGTGTCATAAAAAAGCAGAGCAATAGTAGAGAAAAATGCAGAGTATTTGTTCTTTATTCAAGCCAATGCACGTAGAGATTGGCCACTTGCCAAATAACTAAACAAAGAAACTCGAAATGCTGCAAAACATAAAACTAAATTAGTAAAACTGAAAAAAAAAATGATTACAGTTAAATAGATGCTTAGAGAGAGTCTCATTTGGCATAAACTTAGCCACCGATAATCTCTCCTTTCCTTCACAACAACATCCCATCAAATTTCCCAATCTCTCACTCCTCAACAACCCCACCACCCGCACCTCTTCCTGCAACTAACCAAATCACAACAAATCCATCACCAATCCACACAATGCAAAATACCCTTTACAAATTTATCATTATTGTTCTAATCAAACAAGCTAAAATCAGTCACTATGTTAAAAATAAATGATTTTTAACATTAATTAAAAAAAAATGAAGAGTACAAACAAGGAACTGTCCTCAATCAGGCCACACAATTCGATTGAAGCATTTGACAGCTGTCCAACAGTCCCCATCAACAAGTTTACCTCTGTAGACCACATTGGGAGCGTTCTTTCCATGCTCAAACAGAATGTTGTCCTACCCAAGAAAAAAAAAACCACATTCACACAAGCAAACTAACACTAGAGCTTCAACCTGTACGGTGTTTCAAAGCTTAGAAACCTTTGTGTAAAATTTTCACTGAAAAATAAGGGAAAAATTTTTCTCAGCAAAGTGACAGAAAAGTATATACATAATATCACACAACAATATCTCAAAACTCTATAAAAAAAAATCAAATTACAAAAAAATAAATAAATAATCAAATACTAACCTTGAAATAATCTGCAAGAGAATATCTCATAGCTGTTATCTGCAAATAAAATCTACTCACAAAAATTCACCTCTCGCAAACCTCAAAGAGACTATCCCAAACTAAAAACACCTTTCCAACCAAGCCGAATGAAAAACAGGTGAGAACCTAAATTTTTTTTAGTAGAAGCCCTTAATGAATCTATACACCGAATCCGCAATCCCATAAGTGTTCAAAACTGTCTATTGTCTTCCCTTAAATACTACTTTTATCCCTCTCTCACCAAATGACCCAATACAAAGGACTAGACACTTCCTCTACAACTTGGCTCTATCCCCCTTTAGCAAAACCGATGAAAACTCCGCATAAACAAGTCAATGCATGATTTAGCTTCTCTGAGTATCATAGACCAACAATCAATCACATGTTGAATACACAAACGCAAGACCATTCCTACATTTTACCAATCAATCTAGAAAGATAAAAAAGCTTAATATAATAATAATAATAATAATACTATTATTATTATTATTATAAAAAAAAAAAAAGAAAACCTACAAAGTTTAACCTTTCTGAACATAACTAGGTTTGACACCGATTTTTGCCTCCTAAATGCAGCAAATATTCAATGGTAAGAACTAAAACAACATTAAATCATTTTCGAAAACAAATAACTGTCTACAAACCAACAATACCACTTCATTTGCATCCACACTCATCGAAAATTAATATCAATAACACTATGCATATAAAGTTGCTACCTTTTTGTTCTTTATAGAATAAAAAATATAAAAAGATCACATCTTTGTAAAACAAAAAATATAAAAAGATCACATCTTTGTGAAAAAAAATATAAAAAGATCACATTTTTATCATCAAACAATCTAAATGGCAGCATTTTGTCTACTTTTTCTAAAAACTAAACTGACCCAGATGATATTTCCACTAAAGATCTCGATACAAACAGAGAAAATTGAATTTAATCAAGTTTGGATCTAGAAAAGAAGAGTACCTGAAGAAGGGAGGGTTTTGATCGTGGAAGGAGCTGAGACAGAAAAAAACGCGCGAGAAGAGAACATGCAGCGGCCGACGTCGCGGCTTTTGTCGGCGGCGGCTGCTCGGCAGAGAAATCTCAGTAGAAGCATGTTCTTCATCGTCTCTCGATTGATTGGATTAGCTGAAATTCCTCTTTGATTAATGTATCCTTGAATCAACAGAATAAGATAGAAGAGAATGAAAGAGATAAGAAGAGGAGTGATTTGTGATGCCTTCAAAAGCTGCTGGAATTAGGTTTTTGCAGTGCGTGACTGTGAGAGCAAAGGGAGAGATCGGTTGCCTGTTTTTCTTATTAAAAAATTACATTTTTTCTACTTTTTTTTATAGCCATTGGATCTCAGTTTTCTTGATCTAACGGTCCATAACCAGCTTCTATGTTGTTTGTATCATACAAACATGTTTTCGTGTACGTATAGTAGCCGGTTCCCAGCATTACATTCTTCATTTTCTTGACATTTTCTTTCATGCTTCGTCTCTAAACTTTCAAGTCAAACACGCTTGTTAGCCATGGAAAGCAGAGCTCTTTTCATTTAGTCTTTGCATACTTTTAAGTGGGTCCTCCAAAATCAGCAATCAATTGCTTTATTTAATATTGGTCTTTTTTTTTTCTTGTATGCGTGTTTCCATTCAATTGATGTATTATGCACAAAAAGTACAATAAATTTAGGTTTTGCAGTAAAACTGGATGGAAAGCCACGCTCCATATATTGAAGAGCCAGCCTAAGGTTTCATATAGGGATGACAATTTCACTTATAAATCTGTGAACCTGACAATTTTCACCTCTAATAGACAAGTATGGATTTTATTAAATGGGTTCGTATGCTCCAAACGATATATTTATGATTGAAAGAAATTTACACTTGCAACCACGAACAAGCATACTTTGTATTCTATTATGTTTGATTAATCAAATTTATGTTTTCCTATTTTGAATTTATTATGTTATAACTTAATATTTATGGAAATTACCAAAAATATCCATTCTAAAAGGGTCATTTTTGTTTTTACCAATTATTTTTAAAAAAATTGTTTTTAGGCCCTCAAACAAATTAATTTGGTCATATACCCAAATTATCCATAATGTCTCTACACATTTTTACCCATAAACCCTTAACTTTTAAAATTTTATAAAAAACCGAAGTATGAAATTACGAAACAACGTTGTGTATATAAGGTTTTGGAAATCTCGATGGAACGTCATTTTCATCACTAAGCAAAAGTAAACATCGACCTGTTTTCTATGACTTGTACCCGATCGCGACACGACGAGATTGTTCAACCTTTTCTGGCCATTCTCTCACAGTTTTCGACCTTGCCAAAGCATCTCCGACCGCCGGCAAGCTTCTCCATTTGTGAAGGTACGCAAACTTTTGGTTTTCATTTGAAAGTTTGCATTTTTTGATTTTGTTTTGCGATTTTGAGATATTTCTTGTGTTATGGATGTTGGATTATGATTATTAGGTTTAGAATAGGTTAGATTTGATTGGATTTGGTTGGATTTGGGTTGAAAATGATTGATTTTGATGATAGCAGCATCGTTGGCATCAGTTCGGTTATTCAGTTTGGTTATTCAGCTCAGTTATTCACTTCGATTTTGCACAACTATTTTCGCTTAAAAGTGAAAAACCGAAGTGAAAAATCGAAGTAAATAACTGATCTATAATATTGACCGGTTTTTCAGATATAGTAAAAAATCGATTTAGTTTTATACATCTAAAATATTAATCTTTTGTTGTTTTTCTTTCCTACAGAGGAATTTTAGGTATAAATATAGTTTGCAAACAATTGACAAGAATACGAGCGAGAATACACATATTGGTCAAAAGTGGTTAGTAAAATAATTGTAGTTATTACTAGATGAAATTTGTACAATTGGTTCATAGAAGAGTGCCTGTTCAGATATTTTTGAAGATTATCAACAATACGACTGCTGCCTCCGTGATATTATAGGTTCTTGCTAGAGAGGTAGAGGTCATTGGTGGGCGCCGTGATGAAATATGGTTTGAAATTGAAGGAGAACATATAGGTTTGGGAAACAGGAGTTCTTATTGGTTACATGACTTCTTTTTAGGGACATCGACCAAAAAATCTTCAGTACATTGCCAACTAACCAGAACAGTATCCTATGGCGATTGTTTAATGGAGTGTCACCGGATGTGCCCGACGTAGCATTTTTCTGGAGGCAAGAAGCCATATAACCCGCCAAGGCCGTGCAGTCGACAATGCAATAAATGATGAAGATCTATTAAAGTTAGTGAATGTAGAGATCACTTTTCACCTTTTCATGGGGCAGAATGACAGGGCCAACATTGCTCGTTTTATGTAGGTTATGATTGAGAATATAAAGATGTGGAACTCGTTCCCTTGGGGTATATTAAGCTATAGTACGCTGTTCTACTGGCTCTGCATGACGATTAATGAAAAGCGGATTGCAAACCCATTGAGTACCATTAATATTTACCATTATGTCTTGACGTTTCAGGTATAAGTAATATGGTTAATATTTATATCTTCCTTCTAATACGGTTAATATATAGAGTTTTATATATATACTAATTATATGTTTGTTTTTTATTTAATCATTTTTGCATTATAGTGGTGGTTGGTAGAAATATTCATGGTGTTGAGAAAGAAGATATCAAAAAGTAACCAGTCGTTGTAAAATGATCTGTCAAGATGTAAGAGACGGAAATTTAAAAGGACACCGAAAATGTAATGGAGTAGCCCGGCCCACTAGCTCCCACCTAGCTCAATTGATACTAGCCATGCTTCCCAATTGCACTTAAACCCTTAGTGCTTGGTTCGAGAGTGGTTGGGGAGGCGTATGAAAGGGGAGCAAGGGGATCCCACAGTACCTGTTCACATGGCAACCCCCAAGAGGCGGTGTGGGCCGGTGCAACTAGCCAGGCTAGGCTACAGCGCTGGGGTGAGGACCGAGGCCTAAGAACCGAATCTAGGCTAGCTGGTGGGCCGGGTTGTACCATTACAATTTTCACTTGCATTTGTGCTCGTCCTAGCTTCCACATCCACAGCTGCACTCGTCCGTCCATTGGCGGAAGTAGGAGGGGTTAGGGCCACGAAGACGATCGTGTCCTCTCTGATCACATCTTCCACATTTTTTTGTACGATGATCTTTTCCAACTGAAGGAATTCGAACCTTCTTCAACCTACCTGCTTGTCTTTTTCCTATGGGTGGTAGTACAACCATACTTCTAACTTCCACATAAACATTCCAACTAGCCAATTTAGGGACGAGATTGATCGGACATACATATGTAGCTTTTAGCCACTCCGTGCTATAATACTGACTACAAAGTGTATCACAACTAATACCCTTGAACCTGACATGTATTAGAAATTTAAGTGTCATCATATCACATAAAATACCGAAAGCAACAACGTATAATTACCATACCTGACCATAACACATGCATGAACACATGGTAACTGATCTAGGTTCCACTACTTACACGTATATGTGTGTTTTTGAATATCAACCATCGCATCTCCTTTGCTAGGATGTATGAGGTTGTATGTGAATGATTCTATAATGGGATGTACGCTACCTTCCACTAATAAATCTTTTGCTAAGATGATATGATCATACGCAACGGTAGTAACATAACTTGTGAGCTTCTCAACAGCAATACATTTATGATTAAAACCATCTCTGCAACATACTTTTTATATATTAATGTGCAGTTGTTATCGGCAAACGACATGCTTACATCATGCAATTATTGAGCGACTCTGCAATGTTGGTGGTTATCATTTCAAATCTTCTTTTTGAACAATGAGCTCGTGACCACTTGCTCACTCCAACTTTAACCAAAGTTGCATGTGTTCTTAGATGTAATGCCTGCATTTCTTCTAATATTCTATTACATTCATTAGACAAATAATAGTATGTCACATTATAAAATGCATTTTCCACATCCGAATGTTTTTTACAATATTGCTTAAGGTTTTGCCACAGGTGAAAAAACATAACACATGTGGGACTCAGAAAAAACTGCTTTCATCCCATTTGATATGCTTTTATGACAATCGAATACGATAAGCAAATCGTCTGACACGCTACTCACCTCTCACAACTTTTTTAGAAACCGAGTCCATGAATAGTCGACTCTCCATCAAAAAATCCAAAAGCAATAGGATAAATCATCTCCGACCCATCTTTGCATGCAATAAAAAAAATCACCCCTTTATATTCATCATTCAAATGAGTGATATCAATAGCAACAATTGTTCTCATGTAAGATCAAAAACCCTCAATGGAAGCTCCAAATGCAACAAATGAATATAAGAATCGATTGTTTTCATCTCTCTTAATTACTGAGTTTTGATAGTTTTAACATCTTAAAGTAGGACAGAAGTTGTTGATATGACTCATCCACTTATCTACATGCTAGTTTCTTTGTATATTGTAAAGCCTTCCAAGCTTTACTGTACAAGATCTGCACTCCATATTACTCTAGTATTTATCCAATCAAATGATTAGGTGTATAAATATCTCTTCCCACCTTTTCCATATACAATTTTTCGATGACAATAGCCTTTACACTCTTCATATGTGATTCCATAGCTATCTGATGACATGTGTGTTCTGCCACATACTTTAACACAAACCACATCGAACAACCCTTTTTGCATCTTGCATAAACTATAAAGCTACAACTCGTATTCTTGCAACCGGTCTCAAATCGCTCCATGTCTAAATATCTAACCCGATATTCAAACTTGACTTTTAGAACATATTCTCCAATAGCTATACTCACTTATTCTTTACTATTAAAGAATGCACCTTTATACAATGTACCACGTTGGTAGACGGTCAATGTAGTGTTTGAAGTAGCCTTAATGTCGCCTGGTTTTACACCAGGAACAATCCAGTATGGTCTAAAAGATTGTTATGAAATTATAGACTTGAAAATTTTATTTCTGGAAACCTTTCTTCCTCAAAGACATCATGAAATCGAATTTCCTCTTTATCGTTATCTCTAGTTTGCTCTTTGTCACTATCTCGTGTCTCATCACCATCATCATTTGTGTCCCGATCTTTATCATCAGTACCATCATTCATATAGTCATTATTAACATCGCAAATCGGTCTTTTTATAAATGTAAATGAGGTGACAAAAGCATCAACCTAATTGCTCTCAATGCCTAAAGTAAGATAACCATATAAAGATTTACAAGTCTATCTGTATCTGCCTCGTTATGTCTTGTGTTTAGTATTGAGTTGGTGACAATTGGATAAACGATACGTCTACTAACTTTAGCTCTAAAATCTCTCGTAATTTTATTGATATAAATCTTTTTAAAATCAATATTTTTTATTGCCATCAAACCAACTACACCAAGATCGGACATAATGCGCATCTTTTTAACTTGATCATTTGTCATGCATTACAGTAAATGATACATACGGATATCCTAAATTCTTCTAGCAATGCCAACCTCTCTGTACACAACGTCCACTAATGATGAAAAACTACTATTTTTGTGGACCCCACACATGATTGACTCACTCTTAATGTAATTACATCCATTCCACTCTTCGCCAAAGTTGATTACGATTGCTTCTTGAACCATTCTTGTAACATTCAAATCAAATACTATTATTAATGAATTAGTCTTACTTCAATGGGTCAACATTACAAAATACAATCATTTCGAATCAAATCTAATACTATAAATCAATACACAGCATCAATAATACAAGAAATATCAAAATTATGCTAACACTACCTAACTCGATTTTTAAGTGGACCAAAAAACTAGTACTGATTTTTTATTCCACTAAAAATCGAGTTAAACACATTGATTGTGTACTCACAACATTCTCTAGCAAATATAATCAAATAGAATAAAATACAATCATATCTGACCACATATAACACTAAAATTCATTACACAGCATTCAAAACATAAAATATCAAAAACATGAAAAAATTGTTTATATCCGTTTTTTAGTCATTGAAAAACCGTCTACTTCTTCAATTAGTTTTTCATTTCAGTCATGAAAAACCGATTTCGTCGTAGATTTATTAGAAACAACTAGTCTACCTTATGGATACCATATATCACAACTAAATCATTCTTACAGCCTTTTAGCTTGCAGTATGAAGAAAATAACCCAAAAACCAACCAACAAAAGCACATATATTACATTTAAAACTCAAATTACTTCAAATGGAAGAAGAAACTTCAAAACCTTCAATGGATGAAGCTTGAATGGATTAAAAACCTTCAATAGACGAAAAAGCTTCAATGAAGAATCCCTTGCTAGATTGCTTTTTGGCTACAATGGTGAATCCAATCTCAAAAACCATGAATTGAGAAGAAGAAAGAGAGAGGATATTGTTAGGAAGAAGAAGAAGCCTATTTTGGTAATTTCAAGTTAGGGAGGGCATTTGAGTCATTTTATCTTAAGGGTATTTTAGTAATCTTAGGTATACAATGGAAATAATTTGTTTGAGAGGTAAAAAAAAAAAATATTTTTTAAATCAGGGTAAAAACAAAAATTTCCTTTTCATTTGGATAAAAACTATAAATTTCCCAGTGTTGGACGGTGCTGGTCAATTAGCGATGTTAAAAAAATAAAATTGACCCTATATAGACCCATTTGATTCTGTCTTATACAAAGGTAGGTTAAACAAAAAATAATTAGATTAAAGATGAATTTGGGGTAATTTAACAATCTGTTTCTCTCATTTTGACCTCACTTGTTGCTCTCTCTTCACGCACACAAAAATTTAAAACATCTATTCCTAAGCAGAGTGGCCGGTGGTCAGTTATCCCACCTTGTGCCTCCAAACTAACCTCACTTATTGCTCACTCACACACTCCATTCCTGACCTTATTTATTGCTCTCTCTCTCTCTCTCTCACACACACATGACACAACGCACTTACAAATTTAAAATGTCTATATCCCATGTAGGGTGGGAACAAGGTTAGTTGTCCCCAGCATCCCCTTATCCTAATCCCACTAATTTCAAAACTTTTAATATAATTCAAATTTAAGAGTTCTTAGGATTGATGAGTCAAAATTAGTAGCTCGATTAA
Organism: Litchi chinensis; assembly: GCA_019925255.1. Taxonomy (NCBI): domain Eukaryota; kingdom Viridiplantae; phylum Streptophyta; class Magnoliopsida; order Sapindales; family Sapindaceae; genus Litchi; species Litchi chinensis. The sequence goes on along the minus strand of CM034462.1, from coordinate 30,706,315 downwards.
AAATGATTCAATTCAATAATTTTATTTTGACCTAAAGTCATTATTGTTTTATGTAATCAATCTTAAATAATCTAAAAATTTACCCACATGCCATTTAAAAAAAGAAAACTAAAATAATAATAATAATAATAATAATAATAATGAATATCTAGTTATATGGAGCTCCTCACCTTAAACCCAATTTATTGTCAAGTGAATGTACAAGAATTACAGTATTTGTTTATGCTAGCTGTAGTCAATATTACAGTCCATAAATTTAGAAATTACATTTATGAGATCATTGCAAATGATAGCACTTACATTTTATATATATGTATATATATGTGAAACGATTCAAAAGATTTATGCATTGTTCAAGCTACATTATAGTGAGTGTTTGTGGGTGGAAAAATAATGTAAGTTTATATATTTTACAAGTTGTCTAATTTAGTTGTACATTTGCTTGCGTCTAGGAATGACGGCTTAACTGCGTGCTTTGCTATACGAGAGGGAAACCATATAAATTCCTGTGAAAAAGGCATCATTATACTTAAAATAGACCAAGAAAATTACGAAAATAACTATCATGCTATAACAATTTATCACTTGAAGCTCAAACGTGGTTGCCCGAGAATGTATCCATGACCAAATATTAATCGTGAGGAGAATGCTGTCCCAAGAGTTCAAAATTTACAGCTTCAAGAGAATGCTCTTAACCCCTCCTAGCTTTGCAGACGTCAATGATTATCAGCCCCAAGTAAATGCAAATGATATTGTCGTGGACCAAGTAGTTTATGGTGTTATTGATGCTTCTCTGGCTAAACCTTTCCAGAACTTCAGAACTGGCACAATGACTGAGCTATTACGGGCAACATAGTGTTAAACTATAAATTATTTAACTTCAGTTATTATATTGTGTGCAAAAAGATTAAGACATAAAATTTGTGCCCAATGCGCTTTAGGGTGTCCAGGAGAACATGATAGACAAGCAGTCTTCTCAGACCGAAGAGCCAGCAAGAGGTTCCAAACCCCGCGTTGGAACTGAGCAGGCTGTCCGCATTTAAGTATATTGTGTGCAAAAAGATTAAGACATAAAATTTGTGCCCAATGCGCTTTAGGGTGTCCAGGAGAACATGATAGACAAGCAGTCTTCTCAGACCGAAGAGCCAGCAAGAGGTTCCAAACCCCGCGTTGGAACTGAGCAGGAAGATAGCTGAGCAGGCTGTCCGCATTTAAGTATATTGTTTCGGACATATTCCAGCGTCATATCTGTGGATATTTGAAAACCAGCAGTATTTTAGTCGGCCAAAAATGGAATGGTGCTTTTGAAGTAGTGCATACAGGTTTCGTTTTTCTGTAATCAACAGCTATGCAGATGCCTCCGGGTGATCATGTTTTCTGCATTTATTAGTGCAGTTGGTTAAGTAATTTGTTGGTTTTATTTTCTTCATATATTTATATGATGTTGAAATGCTAGTTTCCTTGGATATCTTTTATGGAATATAATGCAACAGGGAGGTTGGACACCCGAGAAAACGTTATTGCGCTCACTTGTCCTCAAACTAGATGCATCATGGATTCGAAGTGCTAAGCACTATATGAATTTGTCTGGTCGTCAGTATTTAATAAAGTTATATTTATGAGTATTGTTTCATAGAAAAATGAAGTGGCACAGAAGGCTTTGCTCATTTGTTGAGTTCAGGGCATGCATTGTCTTCCTACTTAAATGAGTATTCATTTTAATACTGAATATGCATTTATGAGGAAGTACAGCAGAGGAGTGCATTTTAGAATATCCAATGTTATATAGCCATGATTATTTTAGAAGGAAATGAATGAAAGTATTGAAGCTGTTTTTATTTCAGTACTTTCTTTCTATCCATTCTTGCTATGGTTGTTTAATAGACTATTTACTTGCTAGAGAAGTTACACCTGTAAAATTTTCCCCAACCACCACTCTCACAAAAAGAAAAATTAGAAGAGGGAAGCAAACTTCCCTTCAAATTCCAAAATTTGATGTATGTATTTGAGAGCTTTACTGTGGATTGAAATAGCCTGTGTGATTTTTTATTGGCTTTTACATGGTGATGGTGTCTTCTAAGTTATTTTGTCGTTTGCACATTTATGGACAAGTTAACTTTGTTGTTGACCGATTGACAATTTTATTTTACCGTTATTGCTATGAATACTTGGAAAATGTTGTGATATTATTCATACTTTGAACACAGATCAAGAAACACAATTGATCTCTTTATTTTTGAGGACTACCAGCAAAGTAATAGATCCAAATTGGTTGATTCTCTACTCAACTAACTATTTATTTGGACGTACATTCAAAGTATATGTAGAATACAACGAAAATGATAAACAATTAATATTGGTGTGTCACATTGTATTCTGATCAACAAAGAATTATTAATTCATCAAGAAAAGACTTGACTGTTAAAATCTTTAATTAGTCACCGTGTTTTCCTCATATCGCTTCCGTGTGCCTTTCCCCTCTCGCTTACATCAACAGAAGATTTAATTCCCCTACCAATATGCCAATGTGATAGCTGGGTACCCTTCAGTTGTACTACAATTTTGTCCTTGTCATATGCTGCTTCTGTGCTCGTGTCTTCATCAAACCAAGATAACAAGCAGCCAATTAACCAAAGTGCTTCACAGTGAGACATTTACATAAATACAAACAAAAACAAGAGAGAGAGAGAAAGAGAGAGACTCACTGGCTTCTGGGATGTTTGATGGTTCTGCTTGCGCCGTACTTACATGTAACATCTTTGATGTAAAGAGCAGAATTGAAAGAAAAACAAGTATTGTGAGCTTACAAATACCAGCCATTTTAATTGTTGAAGAAATTGATTTAATTACCTAACTATATATAAGATCTGGAGACCTGTACGAGTCAACCATCAAACATTGTTTAAGATTAAGAGTCAAATACATTTTCTTAGCTTCAAGCTTTGTGCTTCAATTCTCAAGTCAAACGTAGAAGTATTTCATTTATAACGTATTTCTATTTAGTAATATAATTAAAATGATTTACTTGGATAATGACTAGGGATGGCAATGGATCGGATCAGATTGGGTTTTGTCCTTTCCGAACCCAATCCGAAATTTTTGAGGGATGCTCCAAACCCAACCCTTGCCCCAAACGGATCATTACTTTCTGCTTCAAACTCAAACCCAATTGGAGGGATTTGCCCCGAATCCGACTCGTTGACCCGATTTAATTTTTAATTAAAACAAATATGTAAAAAAAAAAAAAAAAAAATCACAACAAATATCAAAAGATTAACTACATTTATGATGAAATGTTATCACACAATCCAAAATATTAATACTACATAGTCATGAATACCAAAATAATAACAACAACATAATCAAGTTTCATTTAAAACACTAAATAAATAACTAACCGAAAACATTATAAAAATACATGCTAAAAATCCATCTCAATGCTTTTAAACACGAACCTATAACCCTAAAAAAGAAAAAAAAAAAAAACCTTAAGTTAATAAGTTTTAATGTTACGTAAAAATAATATTAAAAATGTAATATATAATTATCATAATACCAAAATGTAATATATGTCGAGTTAATGGGGCGGGTCGGGGTAAAAAAGTTTGCCTCGTTACTGACCCGGTAACCCGATTGGGTCAATTTTTTGGCTCCAAACTCGCCCCAAAGTCAATTTTTTTGGCTCCAAATCTGCCCCAAATAGACCGGATTTTTTTGGGTTTGAATCGGATCGGGTATTTTTACCATCCCTAATAATGACTAGTATGATCATCAACTTGTTCAATTTAAGTGTTCGACCAGTGCTAATCTGCCTACCCACCCGCTCGGTCTACCCATCTTACTTTAAAATTGTGTTTTTGAAATAAACTTGAATTCATCATGATTCAACGTATTGCTTGTTAAAAATATTATTCTATATAGTTCTTAATGAATACTATTCAAATTTATTTGAATTCACCAGTGGTTCCATTGGATAATGACTAGTATTACCATCAAGTTATTCAATTTAAGTGTTTGATTGTGCTAGACAATCAGGGAGGTTAAAAATGCATGATCCCACGAGAAGTACCCCACCCCACTGTGCTAGCTCATCCCACTTTGGAAATGTGTTTTTGAAATTACCTCGAATTCTCCATGACCCCTTTTATCACTTATTAAATATATTAATATAACATGAAAGCATGAAATGTAGATATGTGTGTGTACATTTCTAAATTCTTTAAGAAAACTAAAAAGTTGTGTAGGGCATTTACCATGTGCTTTTTTAAAAAAAAAAAAAAAATTCTTCAACATGCTTGAATCTTCATTATGATTAAACATACTTAATTTAGAAACGTTACGAACAAATTACAAAATTAAACATTCTTCAACATGCTTGAATCTTCGTTATGATTAAACATACTTAATTTAAAACCATATGAACAAATAGTATTTTCTTACAAAATTAAGATAATACAAATTCATAATTATCTTTATAGATTTTAGTTAATATCTATTAAAATCATTAATTCAAATCTTTTTACACTTATTAGGGGTGACTCTATTGCTGTTCAATAAAATTCTCTTTACACCTATTTACTCTCCACACATATGTTTAACTTCTGAAATTGTTTATATACTCTTGCACCCTTTAAATTAGGCCAAAACTAACCTTAAAGATAGTAATCAGTTTTAAACATGTAATTGTTTTCTCTCAAAACCCATTGTAATGTTTCATTAATGTTTTACTTCCAATAGAAATATAAACGCTCGAGAAACAATGAAATCCAACCATAAAAGCAAAGAGATCGAACGATTCCTTTTCTTTCCTTTTGTGATATGGGGTATTCTATGTTTAATTAGCATCACACAATTCATTGATTTTTTAATTGAGCTATTTTATTATTTTTGAAAGCCACGACAACTTCAGTTTGGTCATATTTATTCGCCTGGCGGTGTTTCTTCTTTCTTAACACGAAGTATTTCCACAACTCATTTGAATCCAAGTTGATTTAAAAATCCATGTTCAATGTATTTATTCAATCAAATGTCTAATATATATATATATATATATATAGAGAGAGAGAGAGAGAGAGGCAACAGAATTGAAAGAAAACAAATATATGGTCAGAGTCAACAATCCAATAGCATTAGTATTTATTGCATTTACCAAGTGTTTCCACTTAGTAATATAATTATATAATTTATTGCAACAATGATTAGTATTGTTGTCGTGTTCAGTTTAAAGAGTGGAGTCTCAAATTTGTTGTTTAAATAATGTGTCAAGCGGGTTGTTAATATTTTATAAATTATGAAATGATATAATAATTAATATGAAATTGACAAAACATATACTATGCTATTGGAATTTGAATTCAGATAAAAATTTTGGTTAGTATGGACTTAGAGCATCTCCAATGTAAATATAGATTGCCTTTTAAAAAAAATGGATATATCACCAATGTCAAGGAAATGTACATCCTATGTGGCATAAATATGGATTGATAAATATTCAAGTCTAAAAGGGCTCTCCAATGCTATTTTATTCATTTCAATAATAAATAGTCAAATAATAATATATCATTAAAGTAAATTACCATAAATTATTATTTGATGGAAGTCTTCATCATTTATTGCTGACATGATTGTCCAAGAGACTCTCTAAAAATAGACATTGAGGTTGACAACCTCTATTTTTTTTTTGTCATGTCAGCTTGATGGTAGTTATGGAAGTTTACATTGGAGAGGTTAATTTTAACCATCTATCAATTTATCTGATGTGGTACTCTATTTTTCCATAATTCATATTTGCATTGGAGATGCTCTTACTTCAGTTTATATGTTGGATTGGTGCTAATCCGTCTACCTATCCCACTTTGAAATTATCCTAAATTTGTTATGACAACACCTATTGCTCATTAAAAGTATTAGTACTTAATCAACAAAAATTAATATACATTATTTTAAATTAATATTTTTAAAAATCTTTTAGTAAGTGTTTGACGGTGGCATTTAATTAGGAATGTTAGAAAGGTCCGACCGCACGGGGACCCCACCCCACTCCTGCTACCTATCCCACTGTGGAATCATATTTTTGAAATTACCTCAAATTCGTCAGCTCACTTATTGTTTATTAAATATATTAATATGAGAAGAAATGATTAACATAAAAATATTAATATGACATGAAATAATGATTAACAAGCAAAAATATTAATATGACTAAATTCTTTTGAGAAGTTGAAAACTTGTTCAAAACACTTACCTTGTAATTCATCCTCTCAAAGTTCATCTATAAACTTGAATCTTTATTATGATAGAAAATACTTAATCAAAAATAATGCAAGCAAAAAACGGTATATTACAAATTAAAACTAATACAAATAATACTTACAGTTTCCAACTGATAATTTTTAATAGCTTTTTAGTTCAACAACTTTTTACATATTTTTTAAGGGTGGTTTGATTGTGATCTAAGAAAGTTCTCTCTATACCCTTCACTCTCTACGCCCACATTTAAATTTCAAAATTATTTATTTACTCTTTACATCCATTAAATTACCCAAAACTATCCTTAAAGACAGTAATCATTTTAACCATATAATTTTTTTCTCTAGAAACCCATATTAATATTTTATTAGTTTTTACATCCAATAAAATCTCAAGAACAGGGACGAAGGATAATATGCCTACCCTAGCCCACCTAAAATATTTTTTATATTATATTTATTTTAAGTCATATATATTTTATTTATTAATTTTTGTGACCAAAAAATACATATTTGTTCCAAACTTATTAAATACATTTTCTTATTTATATTTATATTTCTATTCAAAAATTACATATGTCATAACTTTGTTTCGTATATCAAATTTGAAATTTTATTTTAGTTTTCCATGTTTTATCCTTTTTTTTTAATCATAAGTTGCATAATATATTATTTAAAGATAACATTTTTGGTGTTTCTTCTAATATACTCTTTAATTTGAAATGTAGTAATAATTATAATTATACTTGTCAAAATATAGATGGTCTATATTTAAGCAAAGATTGTTGATTCTATAACATTAGCTATAATTTATATTAATAAATTTATACATAAATTCGCAAGAGTTCTTTGAAGAAGAGAGTTTGAAGAAATATAGATTTTGGAAAAGAGAAAACATTGGAACTGGAAAAATAAAAAACAAATTTATTGAAAAAGTAATCTGAAGTCGTTTAATGAAGGACAACATTGACTTTTTACTTGAACAGATATTAGTAAAACTCAAGTTCTTTGGTATTAGTGACATAGGGCTTTAATTATTTAGTGCTAGTTTATGCCATTCTCACAAAATTAATTTATATGTATATATGTATGTATAATTTTTAATTAGTACTTTTTAAAATCATTTCAATTCAACAATGATTCATTTGGATAAGTGTTAGTATTACCATCAAGTTGTTTAATTTAAGCATTTGATGATGCTAGTCAATTAGGAATGTTAGAAACCACGAGCGCCAAGGGATCCCACTCCCACCCCACTCCGCCTATCCAACCCACTTTGGAATTGTTTTTTTGAAACTAACCCAAATTAGTCATTGATCCACTATTGCTTATTAAAAATATTAAAATATGATATGAAATGTTAGTGTGCTTTCTTAAATTTTTTGAGAGATTAAGAACTTGTTCAAAGAACTTACCTTATGATTCATCCTCTTAAAGTTCCTCAACAAGCTTATTATGACCAAGAATAATTAATTAAAAAATGATACAAGTAAAAAAGTCTTGTTACGAAATTAAGCCAATACAAACAACTATTTTTGCAAATTTTAATTTTAAAATAATTTAAATTTAACATCTTTTTAATCTATATTTTAATCTATTAAAAATATTTTAATATTATTTTACTCTCCACACTCATGTTTGAATTTTAAAATTATTTATTTACTCTTTTTCTCTTTAAATTACCAAAACTAACCTTAAACTTAAAGATAGTAATCATTCACAATTTTATAATTTTTTCTCTTTCTAAAACCCATTTTGAAGTTTTATTAGATTATACATCTAATAAAATCTCAAGACATAATCAAATCCAACGTGAAATGAAAAGCAAACAGATAGAACAAATCCTTTTTAAATTTTTTATTTTTGAATATGGGGTATGCTATTTAATCGGAATTATACAATTCATTCATTTTATAAATGAACTATTTATTGCTTTAGAGAGCAATGACAACTCCGGTTTGATCATCTTCGTCCACTTGGCCAACGTTTCTTCTTTCTCAACCCGAAGTACTTCCACAACCAAAGAAGTAATAAAACCTCTAAACCTATAATTTATCAAGTACTCAAACATCTTGAATATTGTATGAGAAATGCCCATACAGTAGAAGCATAAACCATGTTTGGATAAGGTTCAGTTTGGTATTGGTAGTAGCTTTTAAACTGATCAAGGTTAATTGTGCAGAAGAAATAATAAGCTACAAAGTGAATCACATTATTGGTTGGTTAATTATACTATTAAAATTGTTAGAAACTCCAAATTTAGTATGTATATGTGTCATAAATTTTATAAATTTACAAAATGTCTAAAATTTAACATAAAAATAAAATATTTTAATTTCTATTTGGTATAAATGTATTTTTATATAATTACGGTTGAGATTTTATATCTATATCTTAAAATTGAGAAGAAATATTTGACTATTTAAAAGATTGATTGAATCACACAGCACATTCTTTATAATCACTTTACAAAATTTCCTTTTTACTCGGTTCCTAAAACTGATATTAAATCCATTTAGATTATTAATTAAATAATCAAATTTGATAGTTTTATTCAACATTTCTTTCATCAAAATTATTTAATAATTAAATTTTAACAAGCAATACCAAACAGAGCCTAAATCTCCTAGCGAAACATCGTTACATGCAACTCAATTGAATCCAAGTTGATAGTAAATTATTGTTCAAAGAATTTATTCAATCAAATGTGTAAACATGATATCAATTTTTAAATTGGTTGATACAGTATTGTGATTATAATGACGGAAAATATGTATGAATTGTAGGGCTTCTGAGTTGTCAAAGAATTGATTGGTTAAGGAGCGTATTTTAAATAAATGAGTACTTGTGATGTTGATTCATGGACTTGTGAGAGTAAGACTCATTGTTGAACTTCTTGAACTATTCAGTAGATGTACTTACAAATTTTCAAACCTGGGCATAAGTATATGGCTTTATTATTATTATTATTTAAAGCTGATATTAGGAATTGAACCCTCAATGAAGCGGAGGTAGACAATCATACGTGCTAAGAGATTATGTGTTGTTATATAGTTTTATTCAAGAATCAATTTGGTTTCTTAATTGTTGTATCCCTTTAATGTAATTTGATACATGGATGTCTTATTAATAATCATTTTATTTAAAGTCGTGTGAAGAGAACCTACATGGCTGACTCTTCTTTTTTTTTTTTTTTTAAAGAAACCACTCATTTTTCAGATGTCTTATGATTCAAGGTTGAGAAATTGTAGCTTTGTTCGCTAATCTTATATATAATATAATATAAGTATTTTTTTATATAAAAAATTAAGTATATCAATATTGTCATTTACAAGTATGATTTACACACATGTCCATATATAAAATTTAAAAACTAAACTATTATTATAATCACACATTTAACGTCAATAATACTCTTGTTAATATGAATTTGTTTGTCTTCGTTTACATTTTATCAAACACCTGTATTTTTTTACATCAAACACTTGTCTTTAAACTTTACAAGTTCGACTATCTGGGAAAGAAAATTTCTTTTACCTATATTAGATTTGTTTAACTCTCCATAATAATTATTAATCGTCTTTGTACAACCCAAAGAAAAGAGTCGTTTGATTTTAAGATAAAAAAACAATATGAAATCCTTCAAACAAAAACTACGATGCTTTTTTTTTTCCCTGCATTTTGTGACAATTATAGTTAAACCGAGTAGAATCACAAAGGTACTACTAGACATCAACTCTTTTATTCACGAGTAGACCTCCATCGGTAGTGATATGGGTTAACCAAATAATCTTTAATTTCAATATTGTCAGACGTCGATCATTTTATCCATTCCTGCTATAGTTGTAACAACTCTAAATTTTCTCCACTACCACTCTCTCTAAAAGAAAATTGAAAAGAGAGAAGCAAAGTTCCCTCCAAAGTCCAAAATTAGAGCTATTTATAATGAGGAGCTTTAATGTGGTTGACATAGCCTTTTGGAATGGCAGGAACTTTTTGTGGGTATTAACCGTATTATGTATGTGATTTTTATGGGTTGTTACACAGCGTCTTCAATGTTATTTTGTTGTAATTTGTATGTTTATAGACAAGTTAATTTTGTTGCCGATTGATTGACAAATTTTGCTTTGCTGTTATTGGTACGAATAGTGGAAATTTGATACATTGTTTATTTAAATTGATACAATGTTGTTCATAGACAGATCTTGAAACACAATCGATCTCTTATTTTTAAGGAAATGAGAGAGCAAAGTAGCAGGACCAAATAAGTAAGGACAATTTAATTCTTTAGATCATCTGAGCATTTATCTAGGTGCACATTCAACTTATGTATTTTATATATCATGAGAATGAAAATTCAAAGAAGTTGATATATATATATATATATATACACACATATATATGGATCAAGTAACATTATGATCAACAAAGGTTTAATCATTCATCAAGAAAACACTTGCTACTAGGATTTTTAATTTTGTTTCCGTTTCCAAGATCACCGTAGAGGGATGTCAATGGGATGGGTTTAGAGCGGGTATATATATATACACACATATATATGGATCATGTAACATTATGATCAACAAAGGTTTAATCATTCATCAAGAAAACAATTGCTACTAGGATTTTTAATTTTGTTTCCGTTTCCAAGATCACCGTAGAGGGATGTCAATGGGATGGGTTTACGGCGGCTATATGCATTCCTGAACTGAACCCAACTCCAAAAAATTATTGGTCCCCAAACCAAAGAACTGAAGATTGGGATTGGGCGGGGAGACCCCCACTATAAGTGCGCACCTCCCGCTCCAATTTTCTTCTATAAAACTATTATAAATTATTTGTATATTCAATGTTTATTTTTTATAACAGTTATCTAAATGTTAAACTTAGATCTAAAGTTTATTGTTTCACTTAAAATTATATTTACTAAAGATATTAGTGTTTGATACATTTATAATTTATATATTAAGTTTTATTAATTATGAAATATCTATTCATATATATATTACTTACAAAATATAAAGTATATTAAAATTTTAATAATTAATATGTTATAGATTATATTTTGTTTAATAAATAAATAAATAATAAACGGGATTGGGACATGAAAAGTTAACCCCACACTCGTCTCGTTTTTCGAAAGGGATTTTAAAATCAACTCTAAACCCGTTTATTTAATCTAACTCCATTTCGTCTGGGGCAAGAGAAGGCGGGGGTTTGGGAACATCCCTGTCAAAATAATGCTTACTGGCCGCACGGGCATGTCCCAGCCGGCTTATTGGGTAAGAATATTTAATTCCCCTACTAATGTGTCAATGTGGTACTTGGGTACCCTTCTGTTGTACTGCAATTTTGTCTTTGTGATCATCTGCATCTATCATGATAATTAGTAGCCAATTAGCCAAATTACTCCATATATTACATTTACATTGATATAAACATATACAAGAGAGAGAGAGAGAGAGTGAGAGACTCACTGGCTTTTTGGATGTTTGATGGTTCCAGTCGTGCAAAAGGACATGTTGCATCCTTAATGTAAGCAGCATAATTGACAGAAAAACAAGTATCGTGAGCTTGCCAATGCCAGCCATTTTGATTGTTGAAGAGAGTGATTTGATTAATCTACTACATATAAACCTATATATATGGCCCTTGAACCTTTAAGAGTCAACCGTCCAATAATATTTTAGACTCAAGTTTACCTTCATCAATTGTCCCACTAAAGTGGGATTAAACCATTAATAAACATGAAGAATATTATTTTATAAGATTTGATTGGATTGAGCTAGTATTTGGATTAAATTGGACTGAATTAATATTTGCTTTAATCAGTAAAACATCATATTTGATTGAATATATTAATATTATATTTAATATTTTAAAATTAAATAAGAATTTACTGAAGTGGGTTATTTGGCTGGTTTACTATAGTCCAATATTTGCAAGACATGTGCTAATAAATTAGGGAAGTTAACAAAGTACGACCCCACCCTACTCCGCATGCGTGCCCCTTTCACTTTGGAATTGTATTATGGATCCCACTTATTGCTTATTCAAAATATCAACATTTATCTAATAAGAATTATATATATATAATTATACTTAAAGAGTGTCTTTTTTTTTTCTTTTTTTTTTTCTATTATTACATTATATTACTGGAACTGGTCTATAAAATAATCAGAACTAAAGGAGGATTGAACACTGATAGTGCTGCTCGAAAAGCAACTCCCATGTGGAAGGAATTGACCCATACATAGGTGGAAAACCTATCCTCACATAGAAGGGAGAAAGCAATAGCTACCACTAGGTGTCGACCCACCTCTTATGAGAGAGGTAATTCAACTACACTAGAGCAACTTTTGACAATACTTAACATGTATTACCATCCTATTGTTGAATTTAAATGTTTGAAGGTCGTAGCCACTTAGGAATGTTGAAAAAGTCTGACCTAACCTCACCCCACTCCAGCTCCCATTTAGTGCTTATTAAAAAAAATTAATATTAAAATAATATATATAATTTAATTAATACTTTTAAAAACTAGTTAAACTCAGTAATGATTCATCTCGATGATAACTAGATTTATCATTAAGTTGTTCAAATTAAGTGAATGATGGTGCTAGTCAATTAGGGATGGTAAAAAAGCTCAACCCCCACCCCACTCCACCTACCCCTCGCGTTTTGGAACCATGTTTTTGAAATGATCCTAAATTCATCATGATATGTATATATATAGTGATTTTATCATCAGTACCTCCTAACTTTTTAAAGTTACGATGAACTAATCGAATTTATCAATTATATTTTCTCTCTTAAAACAAATTCTCTCTCCTACTTAATTCAAACGTAATGGATGAATTTGATTAGTTCATTATAACTTTAAAAGAAGTACTGATGATAAAATTACTATATATATAAAACATCTATGGTCAGTGTGTCTTAACTTTTAAATTGTTGGGACCACTAATCAAATTTATAAATTACATTCTTTCTCTTATTAAAAAAATTTCTCTCTCTTATTTAAAAAAATTTCTCTCTCCTATTTAATGCAAATACAATTGATAAATTTGATTAGTGATCCTAACAACTTAAAAGTTAGAACACACTGATAATAGAAGCTATATATATGCGCATTTTATAATACATTTAGAGTATCGATACACTTGACAAAAAAATGACTTATTACATTCCAAAATTGTTGATTATAATTTATTATAAATATGATTTGACTCATTTAATTATAATCTAATATAATAAAAATATAATTTACAATCAATAATTTTAGAATGTAATCATTTGCTTTTTTTTTTTTTTTTTGTCAAGTATATTGATATTCTAGGTGTACCCAAAGAGACCTTATATACATACATATATATATATATATATATATATATATATACACACACACATATATATAGCTCAACCCCCCACCCCACTCTGCCTACCCATCCCATTTTGAAATCGTGTTTTTAAAATTACCCTGAATTCATCATGACTCTGCTTGTTGCTTATGTATATAAAATCAACCATCAAACATTATTTAAGACTTAATTTTACATTTTCTTAGCTTCAGGCTAGCTTTATGTTTCAATTTTCAAGTCAAATGCAGAAGTATATTTTGTGTACAATGTGTTTCCATTCGGTAATAAAATTATGATTTACTTGGATAATGACTAGTATGACCACCAATTTGTTCAATTTAAGTGTTCAACTGATGCTAATCTGCCTACCCACCCGCTCGGTCTACCCATCTCACTTTTTAAAGTTGTGTTTTTGAAAATACCCCGAATTCATCATGATTTAACTTATTGCTTATTAAAAATATTAATATTTAACCAATAAAAATGAGTATACACAGTTCTAAATGAATACTTTTTAAATTTATTTAAATTCAGCAATGGTTCGTTTGGATAATGACTAGTATTGCCATCAAGTTATTCAATTTAAGTGTTTGCATTGTGCCAGTCAATTAGGGAGGTTAAAAATGCATGATTCCACCAGAACCTCAGCCCACTGTGCCAGCTCATCGCACTTTGGAAATGTGATTTTGAAATTACCCCGAATCCTCCGTGACCCCTTTTATCGCTTATTAAATATATATATGAATATAAGATGAAAGCATGAACTTGTAGACGTGTACATTCCTAATTTCTTTTAAGAAAACTAAAAGGTTGTGTACCATGTGATCCATCCTTCTGAAATTTTTCAAGATGCTTGAATCTTTGTTATGATTAAACATAATTTAGAAACGATATAAAACAAATAGTATGTACTACTATGTATATTGTTACAGAATTAATATAATATAAATTAATAATTTCCTTCATAAATTTTAGTTAATACTATTTAAATTCAACAATATGTTTTTACACTTTTTAAGGGTGAGTCGTCTATTGCCGTTCAATAAAATTCTCTCTACACCTTTTTATGCTCCACATATATGTTTAATTTCTGAAATTGTTTATATACTCTTGTACCCTTCAAATTACCAAAACTAACCTTAAAGATAGTAATCACTTTTAAACATGTAATTGTTTTCTCCCGAACCCATTTTAATGTCTTATTAAATTTTTACATCCAATAAAATCTCCAGTTTATTGTTTTTGAAAGCGATGACAACTCCAGTTTGATCATATTTATTCGCTTGGCAGTGTTTCTTCTTTCTTAACTCGAAGTATTTCCACAACTGAAGAACCAACAGTGCCGCTAAACCCGAAAATTATCAACTCAAACATCTCAAATATCATGAGAAGTGCCCATACAATAGAAGGCTAGAAGCAGAATTTTTGTTTGAAGATATGTCTCGTACTGAAACATCATTACATACGCATGCTCAATTGAATCCAAGTTGATTTGAAAACAGTTGTTCAATGAATTAATTCAATCAAATGTCTGATATCTATAGGCAACGGAATTGAAAGAAAACAAATATATGGTCTTGGAGTCTTTATGAGTAACCATCTAATAACATTAGTATTTATTGCATTTACTACTTGCTTCCATTTAGTAATATAATTATATAATTTATTTCAACAATGAGCAATATTGTTGTTGTATTTATTTAAAGAGTAATGCTAGACTTTCTAAATTTTTGCTCAAATTATGTATTATATGAATTATCAACATTTTATAAATGAGGAGATAATATAACAATTAATATGATGTTGACAACTCATATACTATATTATTTGGGAATGAATTTGAGTTAAAAATTTAAAAAGCCTCACATTACTTTAATTTAAATGTTGGATTGGTGCTAATCGGCCGCCTACCCATCCCACTTTGTACTTATCCCAAATTTTTCATGACAACACCTATTGCTTATTACAAATATTAATACTTAATCAATAAATATTAATATACATTATTTTTAATTAATATTTTTTCAAATATATTAATGATCTGTTTACTTCACGAATTAGAAAATGAAAATAAAGAACAAAATTGATTGATAGTATTTACTTACTTAAAATTTATATCGCAATGAGAATAAAAGTGTGAGTTTCACATCAATTTAGGATTGTGAAATGAGAATCCCATTCTCTGACCCCACTTAGGAATCTCATTCTCATTCCTAAATTCAATATAAAAAGTCTCTTATACTCTTCTTAAAAAAAAAAAAAAAACCATAATTACTATTTCGTATATTGTAATTAAATTAATAATTTTAATTAAGGATATTTTTATAACTTGTAATTAATATATTTTTGTTTTAAAATAAAGTAAATAGTTCAATAAAAATACTGTTGATTCCAATCATAATTCCTACAATTGAAATGAACAATTTATTCTGATTTCGATATATTATTCTGATTTCAAACCATTCCGATTCTAGATCATTGTGATTCTTATACTGATTCCTTTAATTGAAGTACACACACTATAAGTGTTTGGCGGTGGCAGTTAATTAGGAATGTTAAAAAGGCCCACCCGTATAGGGACCCTACCTAACTCCGGCTACCTGTCCCACTTTGGAATCATATTTTTGAAATTACCTCAAATTCATCAGCCCAATTATTGTTTATTAAAAATATGAATTTGAGATTAAATGAATTAACAGCTATGTTTATGTGTTCCTAAATTCTTTCAAGAGGTTGAAAACTTGTGCAAAACACTTACATTGTAATTCATCCTCTAAACGTTCATCAATAAACTTGAATCTTTATTATGATAAGGGAGAACTTCATCTGGGTCCCTATGTTTTTGAAAAATTTCTCATTTTTAAATACGAATCCGTTTATAACTTTTATGGTCCCTTACTTTTCAAAAACTAATCAAATTGGTCATTCTGTCATCATTTTGATCCCTATGTTTAATATAGAGAACTTCATTTTGGTCCCTATGTTTAATAGAAAACTTCATTTTGGTCCCTATATTTTTATTAAAAATGATGACAGAAGGACTAATTTGATGAGTTTTTGAAAAGTAAGGGACCATGAAGGTTATAAACGGATTCGTATTTAAAAATGATAAATTTTTTAAAAACATAGGGACCCAGATGAAGTTCTCCCTTATGATAAAGAATAATTAATAAAAAATAATACAAGCGAAAAACGGTTTATTAGGGATTAAAACTAATATAAATAATTCTTACATTTTTCAATTGATACTTTTTAATAACATTTTAGTTCAACAACTTTTTACACATTTTTTAAAGGTGGTTTTATTGCCATTTAAGAAAGTTCTCTCTACACCCATTACTGTCCACACCCACGTCAAAATTTTAAATTGTTTATTTACTCTTTATACCTTTAAATTACCCAAAACTATCCTGAATGACAGTAATCATTTTTTACCATATAATTTTTTCTCAACAAACCCATATTAATGTTTTAATAGTTTTTACATCCAATAAAATCTCAAGACACAATAGAATTCAACACTGAAATGCAAATAAATCGAACACATTCTTTTCTCCATTTTGTGATATGGGGTATACTATTTAATTAGCTTTATACAATCCAATTTATTAATTTTTTTAACGGAGCTGTTTTATTGTTTTCAGAAGCAACGACAACTCCAATTCGGTCATCTTATTCGCTTGGCCTGTGTTTCTTCTTGCTCAACCCTTTAAACATCCCAAATATCACGAGAAATGACCATATAGTAGAAGCAGAAATCCTGTTTGAATAGAAGTCGTAGTGAAACACCATTGTGCAACTCAACTGAATATAGATTGATTTTAAAATGGTTGTTCAATGATTTTATTCAATCAAAACACATAAAAATTATATTGTACTTTGTATGATTTTTTTTTTTTTTTTTTAAACTAGCTCTGTTTGTTGAGTAAATTTTGTCATTGTTACCTTATAAAGTATATTAAAATATTGTGTATTTCACTGTATCTTTACAATACACAAAGCGAAACCTATTTATAGGCCCAAATAAAATAAAATAAAATAAGCAACTAAAATCTTATATATAGTAACTATACAATATGGAAAGGATTGATATAATTGATTGATATGATTGAATGTTGATTGATATTATTAGTTGACTTGCTTGATATGGTGAAACGGATGCAAGCTCAAGATGGTGAGATGGATGCAGGATTGAGTTTGGATACCAATTCACGAAAACGTCCAGGATGATTAGCTCTTGTGAATATATTGGCAAGTTGATCAACATAAGAGATCGAGAATAATTTAATAGTATCATAATGAATATGTTATCGAACAAAATAACAATCAGTTTTAACATATTTGGTATGTTCATGAAAGACATCATTGTGGGCAAATTGAATAGCCCTATGATTGTCACAACAAAGAGGGGTAATTGTATTGTGATGAACTCCTATGTATGTAAGTAGCCAACGTAGCCAAACAAGTTCTTGAGTACTAATAGTGAGGGATTCAACCTTAGTAATTAATCAAGCTATAACAGTCTGTTTTTTATTATGTCATGAGATGAGTAAATCTTCAAGAAAGAAGCATAAACCAATGGTAGAACATCGATTAGTAAGATCTCCAGCCTAATTAGTATTGGAATAAGTATGTAACTTTAAGGAGGACTAAAAAGAAAAATGCAGTCCATAGAACATTATACCTTTGAGATATCGTAGAAGATGAAGAATAGTAGCAAAATGAGTGGAATGTGGAGCACATGTAAATTGGCTAATAACATGTATAACATATGCAATATCTGGCAGAGTCATGGTCAAATAAACAAGACTATTAACAAGCTATCGATAAAGAGTAGGATCGCTAAGTGGTGTGCCTTCGAAAGACATTAACTTGACATTGGCTTTCAAGGGACTAGCACTGGTTTTACTATCAGTTAAGTCGACACGAGAAAGAAGATACGAAATATACTTGGCTTGTGAGAGATAATAACCATCAGAGTCAAAAGAAACCTTAAGACCAAGAAAGTAATTAAGAGAGTTTAGATCTTTCATTTTAAAATGTTGTTGGAGAAAAGTTTTAAGTTTAGAGATGCCAAATCATAAAAGCTGGAGCAAAGCCAAATTGCATGATGGTGAAGGTGAATTTGACAAACCAAGCTCTAGGAGCCTATTAAAGCTCATATAGTGCTTGATAAAAATGACTAACCTTGTGTGCAGGGTGAAGATACCTTGGGGGAGGTTTCATAAATGCCTTTTCAATAAGATCTCATTTAAGAAAGGCATTTCACACATCTATTTGAAACAAGCTCCACTGTTTGATTGCTTTATACACAGGGTTTATGTTGTTCAACAGACCTATCTGACTTTGTTTTGATCTTATATAACTATTTGCACCCGATGACAAATTTATTAGAAGGAAGGTCAACCAAACTAGTACATAGTTTGAATATTTATGTTGTAGATATAATTTGGGCTGTGTAAATGGACTAGTAAAAACCCAATGAACTAACCCAGAGGGCTGATCTAACAAACAAAACCTAAGATCCAAAGAACGAACCCAACTCTCAGCTTTCAGCTCGCTGATGAGCTCCCATCTCTCAGGTCTCAGCTCGTTGATGAGCTTCCAGCTCTCAGCTCTCAGATCTCAGCATCCAGCTCGCAGATCGCTGAACCCAGCTCGCAGCTCGTAGCTAGCTACCTCCAGCTCACAGCTAGCAGTATAGAGCTCTCAGTTCTCAGCTCTCAGATCTCAGCATCCAGCTCGCAGCTAGCTAGCTCCAGCTCACAGCTAGCAGGATGGAGCTCTCAGCTCTTAACTCCTCAACATCCAGCTCGTTACTCAGAGCAGGGTCTAGCTCGAGGTCATCCAAGACAGGCTCTAGCTCGTACAATGAACAGTTAGAAAAGACAGTGACCCGATTTGATCGTAATTCTCTCATCATAATTGGAAGTTAATTCAAATTTAAACTGAGTCAACGTGATCCCGGTCTTTAAGAAGCAGTTTCCTGATTTTACTATAACTGATTAGGAAGTGTAATTAATTCAGGATTCTCTTCCTATTTTATCTCTACCTAAATTGTAACGTCTCTTTCTCTATAAATAGAGGCTGAATTTATTGTAACAGGGACACAGAAAATACTATACTGTCACTTTGCAGAAATATTGAGAGACAGTCGTAGACGTAGGTTTATTAGCTGAACCACATTAAAAATCTTGGTGTGTTGTTCTTATTCTCTGCTAGGGGTGGGCATCTCCAACCCAACCTGACAATTTTTTATTGGGTTGGGTTGGGTTACATCTTAAAAAAAATTGGATGGGTTGGGTTGAAAATTTTTCAACCCAACCCAACCCGAACCCAATAAACGTCTATCCTTAATTTTAAATTCAAGATTTTCTCTCCTTTCTATAAAAACATTTGTTTAGGATAAAGATTAAGGACAACTTTTCTGTCGAATTTACTCTTTTATTTACAATAACTGGATCTTTATTTGTTTTTATTTTATCTGTAATCAAATTACCCAAACTAAGAAAGTTATCAACTAAACCATTTGTACTTTTGTAGTAAATTAAATCTAACTCAATCAACCCAACCCAACCCAAGACTATTATTGGGTTGGGTTGGGTTGGGAGATTTTCAACCCAACCCAACCCCAACCCGAAAACGCCCACCCCTATTCTCTGCCACTTTCTCTTGTTTTCTATTTTATTTCACATTGATTGCAGGTACTGGATTTTGGGCTCTCGTCGATAAGAAAACAACGTCGACATTTTGGCGCTAGAAGGAGGGCCCAGACTGTAATCTTTAAGTTTTCAGCAACCATGGCAAGAGGAAGAGCAACCAAAAATTCAGATGCGGTGGCTGATCAACTAGAGAGGCAGACAGACCAACAGCAGCATGATGTCCAACCGATGGAGAATGCTACTGTGCCCATGTCAGGCACCTCTCACGCCCCCATAACAGGTGTTGCTGTAGGTATACCTCCACTAGCCTCTTGCCAGCCAACATTATCGGACTCTATGGCTAGGGGGTTGTATGTATGGCGTCAATGGCAGGAAGCATTAGAGGGTACAGTACAGCAACTCGCTGAGGCAATCAGGGCGCTGGTACAGACCCAAGCACCAGCTCCCGAAAGGCCACTTAGAGATCAACCACGACTTGCTAACTCAGTTCATTCCTCCAGCGTACCAAGGTCTCGTCTGGAATATATGCCAGATCGCAACTCCCCAGGTCACGAGCTCGAGAGAGGATATAACCCTCAGAACCCAGTGTTAGAAGAGCTCTTTCAAAGGGTCCAGCAACTTGAAGCACTCCCCGACACTTCAAACCAACGCCATCAGAATGAGGAGAGATCTCCTTTCGCTAGGGAGATCGAGTTACAACCTCTCCCTCCCAAGTTCAAACTCCCTAACATTTCACCTTATAGTGGGGATAGTGACCCCTACGACCATCTAGATGCTTTCGATATACAGTTGGACCTACAGACGTCCAACCCCTTAATGAAATGTCGTGTTTTCCCGGCCACCTTGGGTGATGTTCCGCGGACCTGGTTCAAGAGTCTTCCAGCTCGTAGTATAGGTAGTTGGGAGGAATGTCAGCAAAAATTCATCAGCCAGTACCGGGCTCTGAAGAGGCAGCTCGCACCACCCTGCCACCTCGCTACAATCTTTTAACAACAGAACGAGTCCTTGAAGGACTACATTACCAGGTTCAGCCGTGAGGTCACTAATGTGGAGAATCCCTCAGATGAAAGCATCCTAACCGCGATCTCAGCTGGGCTTCACAAAGATGGAAAGCTCTATATCTACAAGTCTCTAATGAATGACCTGGGTGAGTTCTACGAGCGAGCTGCAAAGAAGATTAGATGGGAGGAAACCTTCGGCTTCAAAAAGTCTAACCAAACGGATGAACTGGGCAGTTTCAACTAGTTGAAGAAAAGAAGCAATGGTGGGAACGGAGGTGAAAGTCAAAGTAACAATGCAAATAGTCAAGTTGCTAAGAAGGCTAAGAATGAATCTAGAAATGAGCGACCTCAGCATCAAGGTCGTCATGATAGCTACAACACCCTATTAAATACACAAGACAAGATCTTTGCAATGGAGAGAGAGAGGGAGGACTTCGGAAAACCCACTCCTATGAAGACCCCCGCCAAGTTTAGAAACAAGAACAAGTTTTGTGACTATCATGATAAAGTCGGACATAATACTTCGCAATGTCGGGATTTAAAGGATGTCATTGAGGATCTAGTCAAGAAAGGTCGCTTGGAAGACTATGTAGTGCGACCAACGAACCTATGACCTCAACAACCCCCAAAGCAAATATGATAATAGCCCCAGCGGGCTCCCAAGTAAGACATGAATCTGCAGTGTATTCACATCCAACAGGTCATGTCTGTAACTTGTAACTTATTTTTTGAAATCAATAAAAGCTTCGAACCTCTTTATTGTTTTATGATTACTTTACGGTGCTATATTAGCTGAGGTTACAACCTAATGGATATAGCCCAACTTGTTATTTTTGCTATTAGCTGAGGTTTTAGTCCTCTGGACAGCTCGTTAGTTTTGCTGTTAGCTGAGGTTTCAACTCTCTGGACAGCTCCATCAATTGTGCTGTTAGCTGAGGTCTCAACCCTCTGGACAGTTCAATTATGCTGTTAGCTGAGGTCTCAACCCTCTGAATAGCTCCATCAATTGTGTTGTTAGCTGAGGTCTCAACCCTCTGGACAGCTCCATCAATTATGTTGTTAGCTGAGGTCTCAACCCTCTGGATAGTTCAATTATGCTGTTAGCTGAGGTCTCAACCCTCTGGATGACTCAATTTCACTATGTTAGCCGAAGTTCCGACCCGTTACTTAGCTCGACAAAATCAGCGAGCTGTAATCTGCGAACTATGACTTGCGAGCTACGTCGCATCAAAATCAGCGATTTCTAAAGCTCCCATCAGATGATCTTGTGGAGCGAGCTTTGGCAACCTCTTTCTAAGCAGCTTCAGCTAGCTACTCGGCAACTTCAGCTAGCTATTCAGCCGCTTCAACAATTACAGCTCGCTACTTAGCAGCTTCAGCTAGCTACTCAACAGCTTTAACTAGCTATTCAGCTTCAACTAGCTACTCAGTAACTTTAGCTAGCTATTCAGCAGCTTCAACAACTACAGCTCGTTACTCAACAGCTTCAGCTAGCTATTCAGGTTCAACTCGCTACGGTCAGAGCGTCCTCAACCTCTTCCCTAGCTTCCTCAGCATTCATCAGCTTGACTTGAAGGATTTGCTGATCTCTTAGCTTCCATTATCATGAACGGGAGCTTGCCAGACAACTTTTTCAAGCTATTTCTTCTCCTCGAAGACTTGAAGCCCCAACCGCTTCATCGCTCTTATAGTGGCCTGAAATGAAGCGAGTAAACATTTAACCCAAATAGTCACCATGAGTCAAGTAATGGGAAAAAATCTGAAAAGACAGCACAATAGATAGTAACACATCGGCTTTTACCAGCGGGCTATAGCTCCCAATCCAAAGATCGAACTGAGAGCTGGGGGGCTAATGTTGTGGGTATAATTTGGGCTGTGTAAATGGGCTGGTAAAAGCCCAATGAACTAACCCAGAGGGTTGATCCAATAAACAAAACCTAAGATCCAAAGAACGAACCCAACTCTCAGCTTTCAGCTCGCTGATGAGATCCCAGCTCTCAGGTCTCAGCTCGCTGATGAGCTCTCAGCTCTCAACTCTTAGATCTCAGCATCCAGCTCGCAAATCGCTGAACCCAGCTCGCAGCTTACAGCTAGTTACCTCTAGCTTACAACTAACAAGATGGAGCTCTCAGCTCTCAGATCTCAGCATCCAGCTCTCAGCTCGTAGCTAGCTACCTCCAGCTCAGCTAGCTAGCAGGATAGAGCTCTCAACTCTCAGCTCCTCAGCATCCAGCTCGTTACTCAGAGCAGAGTCTAGCTCGAGGTCATCCAAGACAAGCTCTAGCTCGTACAATGAACAGTTAGAAAAGGAAGTCTTCTAGAAAAGGCAGTGACCCGATTTGATCGTGTATCAGAATTGGAAGTTAATTCAAATTTAAACTGAGTCAACGTGATCCCGAACTTTAAGAAGCAGTTTCCTGATTTTACTATAACTGATTAGGAAGTGTAATTAATTCAGGATTCTCTTCCTATTTTATCTCTACCTAAATTGTAACGCCTCTTTCTCTATAAATAGAGACTGAATTTATTGTAACAGGGACACAAAAAATACTATACTGTCACTCTATAAAAATATTGAGAGACAGTTGTGGACGTAGGCTTATTGGCTGAACCACGTTAAAAATCTTGGTGTGTTGTTCTTATTCTCTGCCATTTTCTCTTGTTTTCTATTTTATTTCACATTGATTGCAGGTATTGGGTTTTGGGCTCTTGTCGACCAGAAAACAACGTGGACAATTTATAACACCTACTTTAGATTTGGGACAAAATTACGCTATATACAAACTGAAATAAAACATTGTCTATCAGCACAAATGAATAAACAAGAGGGAGGAAGAGAGCGAAAATGCACCGATTTGATAGACCCAAATTAACAGCGTCTTCGACAAGAAGGAAAGAGGATTCCAGCGGTGAGTTCTATCACAACTACAACAACAAGTTCCACAGCAAATTAGGTAACAAGTCTGACAATATTAATTGATTGCATTTTGAGTTTGTTGAAATTGAGGGTTAGTTTCTTGGGATTTTAGGATGGAAAATGAAATAAGTTTGTGTTTGATGAGTGTAAGAGATGAAATTGAATGTAAAAATTGTTTGAGAAAACCATGAATACGGAATGACAACTAGTTTTTGTGTTTCAAAATGATGAAGCCTGTTTTTTGTGAATTTATTGGGTCATATATTAGGCTATGTGGTCATGCATGTGTATGGGACATGTGACATTTGCTTGGAACATATGGTCAAATGTCGGGACATATGGTCATATGTTTAGGATAAATAGTCTTTGTTCAGGATATTGATTAAGGGTAAAATCATAAGATCATTTTTAAGTGCTATTAAAATTTAAATTATTATATTGTTAAAAACAAAATTCAAATCATTAATTCAGTGGCAATCGCAAAAGAGAAGGGCAAATGAATTTCATTTCCTTGCACTTTCACTTTTGTATAATATCATGATTGTTGGTTGATACATGTGGCGATTTTAATTAGGCAAAAGATTTATGAATTGTTGGGCTTTTAAGCTGTCAAATAATGATTGCTCGAGGAGTATTTTAAATTAATGAGTGCTAGAGATGTTGCTTCATGGACCTGTGAGAGCAAGACACTTCGTTTAAATTCTTGAACTAAGTAGATGTACCTAGATATTAGGGTTGTTTTACGAATTGAGTACAAGTTATATGGACTTATTAAAGAGTAAATTTGGTTTCTAAATTATTATCCTTTTTAAGTAATTTGATAGAAGGAAATATTTTTATTTAAATGAGTGTGAAGAGAATTTTTTCGGATGGCGATATAGAGCCATCTATTTTTATTTTTATTTTTTTCCTTTTTAGTGCTGAAACTGAGCGGGAAGATAAAGAGAACGGTCATTCTCGGGCACCGAGTGTCGGCGATCTTTAAATAGATACAAAAATCATAAATCTGTAGAAAAATGTTGGCTGTTATGATAGGCAAATATAGCTGCCGATCTATCTTTGGTGATGTTTTTAGGTACATTATCTTAGACAAATTTTAGCTTCATGTCTATGGACATTTACAGTCTGCATATTTGGAAACCAGCTTCATTTTAGTTGGCCAAAAAAGGAATGGTGCTTTTTAAATAGATACAAGTTTTATTTTTCTGTAATCAACATCAATGCAGATGCCTCCAGGTGATCTTGTTTTCCGCATTTATTAGCGCAGTTGGTTTTGTTTTCTTCATATTCTAGGCAATTTGGAATGCTTGTTTCCTTGATCTTTTTTATAGATATTATGCAACAGGGACTTCTGACACCCGAGGAACACGCAATTATCCTCAAACTGGATATATCATGGATTCGATTGTGATAAGCACTATATGAATTTACGTGGTTCATGGTTGTCAGTATTAAGTAAAGTTCTATGCATGAGTACTGTTATATAGAAAGATGAAACACAAGTGGCACGGGTGATTTTGCTCATTTGTTGAGTTTAGGACTTGCACTGCCTGCCAACTGAACTGACTATTCATTTTAGTACTAAATCTGCATTTATGAGGATAAACAGCAGAGTGATACATTTTAGAATCTCCAAAGTTATATAGCTATGAGTATTTTAGAAGGAAATAGAGTGAAAGTAATGAAGCTGTTTTCATTTCAGTATCGTCTAGTTTTCTATCCATTCCTGTTATAGTTGTTTAACAGACCATATACTTCTAGAGAAGTTACACCTCTAAAATTTTACCCCACCCACCACCCTCATGGAAAGAAAAATGAAACAGAGAAACAAGCTTCCCTCCAAAGTCCAAAATTTGATCTTCGAATTTGCAGAGCTCTACTGTCATTGAAATAGCCTCTAGGAAAGGCTGGAAGTTTTGGTGGTATTGTGTGATTTTTATGGGCTGTTACATGGTGTCTTCCAAGTTATTTTGTTGTTTGCACATTTATAGAGAAGTTAATTTTATTACATGATGTCTCCTGAGTTGTGTTGTTGTTCGTATATTTATGGAGAAGTTATAATTTTGTTGTTGACTGATTGGTAAATTTTCCTTAATTTGCTGTTATTGGTATGAATAATGGAAATTTTTAACAATGTACATCCTTTGAACATAGATCACGAAACATTATCAATCTCTGTATTTTCAAGGAACTTATGAGAGCAAAGCAGCAGGTTCAAATTAATTGATTCTCTGCTAAACTGACTTATTTATTTATACATACATTTGTAGTATATAAGTTGTTAATAGCGAAAAGGAAAACATAAAGAAATATATAATTTGT
This sequence comes from Litchi chinensis, assembly GCA_019925255.1. Taxonomy (NCBI): domain Eukaryota; kingdom Viridiplantae; phylum Streptophyta; class Magnoliopsida; order Sapindales; family Sapindaceae; genus Litchi; species Litchi chinensis. The sequence continues at coordinate 30,679,804 of CM034462.1, read as the reverse complement.
TAATAGTGAGAAAGAGAACACAAAGAAAATGATGAATAATATGGGTGTATTGCATAATATTCTGATCAATAGGAAATTATTAATTCATCACGAATATACTTGCTACTATGTTTTTTTTTTTTTGAAAGTATTTGGATCTTTTTTAATCAAGGATTTCGATGTGAAAGTCCAATCGGGAAGGGAGACGTGGGTCCGCCCACCATACTGGGGCCTTTCTCAGTGGGGGGTGGGAGGAGACTTGGGTCAACCCACCCTCCTTGGGCGTGTTTGAATATGCTTGGGCGACAAGAAAATTTACTGACAATATGCCAAAGTGGTACTCGGTTACCCTTCTGTTGTACTACAATTTTGCCCTTGTCATATGCTGCTTCTTTGCTTTTGTCTTTATTAAATCATGATACAAGTACCCAATTAGCCAAATATTACATTTACATATATACAAACACAAACAAGAGCGAGAAAGAGAAGGACTCACTGGCTTCTGGGATGTTTGATGGTTTCAGTCGTGCAGAAGATACATGTAACTTCCTTGATGTAAGCAGCAGAATTGAAAGAAAACCAAGTAATGTAAACTTACCGATGCCATCCATTTTTATTGTTGAAGAGATTAATTTGATTACTCAACTATATATAAACCTATATATGGGGCCATGAAGTCTTAAAGAGTCATCAGTCTAAACTTATTTAAGACTTCAAATTCATCATTTTCTTTGGCATTTTCTTCCAAGTTTTGTCTCTCAACTTTCAAGTCAAGCACGCTTGTTTACCATGGAAGGTATAGCTCTTCTTATCAAGTCTGTGCATACTTTTAAGTCGGTCTTCTAAATTAGTAGTAGGTCTTAAGTTTTGTCTCTCAACTTTCAAGTCAAGCACGCTTGTTTACCGTGGAAAGTATAGCTCTTCTTATCAAGTCTCTGCATACTTTTAAGTCGTCTTCTAAATTAGTAGTAGGTCTTAAGTTTTGTCTCTCAACTTTCAAGTCAAGCACGCTTGTTTACCATGGAAAGTATAGCTCTTCTTATCAAGTCTCTGCATACTTTAAGTCGGTCTTCTAAATTAGTAGTAGGTCTTCTAAATTAGTAATCTTTTGCTTTTATATATTATATTTGTTCTATTTCTGGTTAGTAAATATTTTGGACTCAAGTTTACCTTCATCAATTGTCCTTGAACCAATATACATGGCCCTTGAACCTTTAAGAGTCAACCGTCTAATAATATTTTAGCCTCAAGTATACCTTCATCAATTGTCTCGCCAAGGTGGGACTATGTCAATAATAAACAAGAACAATATTATTTTATGATATTTATTTAGATTGAGATAGTATTTGGATTAAATTGAACTAAATTAATATTTTTTTTAATTAGTAAAACGTTATATTTGATTAAATATATTAATCTTAAATTTAATATTTTAACATTAAATAATGAATTACTGAAGTGGATTATTTGGCCGGTTTACTTATAGTCCTATATTTGCAAGACCTGAGCTAATAAATTAGGGAAGTTAAAAAAGTACAAACCCACCATACTCCTCGTACGGCGCACCCCTTCAACTTTGGGATTGTGTTATGGATCCCTCTTATTGCTTATTCAAAATATCAATATTTAACTAATAAGAATTAAATATATACAAATTTTTATTAATACTTGAAAGAGTATTACCATCATGTTCAATTTAAATGTTTGAAGGTGCCAGACACTCAAGTCACGTTTGGTATGTGAGATTGGAATGAAATGAAATAAATTGGATTTGAATGAAATAAATTTGATTGTATTGGATTAGATTGGAAAATTACTATCCTATATTTGGTAAAACTTGAGATTTGATCAAAATTATACAATATTATATCTAGTATAGGTTGGGATTGGAATTAATTTAAATATTTTATAATATACTTAAAATTAATATTAAAAAATTCTTTAAAATTTTGAAAAAAACTAGAGATAGAATGCTCATTCTCAAACTCATCAAATCCTGTCGTTTTGATTGAGAATGAACATTTCCATGAGAGCATAATTTGATGGAGTTTGAGATTGAGTTTAGAATTCCACTTATTGCTCTCTAAATATGAGATTTGAGAGTTTGAAATATTTTGAATCTCAAATCCACCTTAAATCCCATGTTTCAAACATAGTCTTAGGGATGTTAAAAAAATTTTGACACTCACCTCACTCCATCTCCCATTTAGTGCCTATTAAAAAAAATTAATATTCAAGTAATAAAATTAATATATATTTTAATTAAATTTTTTTAAAATTATTTAAACTCAACAATGATTCATTCTCGATAATAGCTATCATTATCATTAAGTTGTTCAAATTAAATGAATGATGGTGCTAGTCAATTAGGGATGGTAAAAAAAGCTTAACCCCCATCCTACTCTGTCTACCCATCCCACTTTCGAATTGCGTTTCTGAAATGACCTTGAATTTATCATCATCATATATAAATACATATATTTATAACTTTTACAGTAAGTACGTCATAACTTTTAAATTGTTTGAATAACCAATCAAATTCACCAATAGTATTATTTCTCCTGAAAAATTCAGATATAATTGATAAATTTGATTGGTGATCCTGACAATTTAAAAATTAGAATGCAATGATAATAAAGCTATATATATTTATATATGAACATTCTATAGTACACCTTGGATATCGATACACTTGACACAAAAAAAGAGTGATTGCATTCTAAAATTGTTAATTATAATTTATTATAAAAGTGATTTAACTCATTTAATTATAATCAGATATAATAAATTACAATCAGTAATTTTAGAATGCAATCACTCATTTTTTTTGTCAAGTATATTGATGCCCTAAGTGTACCCAAAGAGACCTTATAGATATATGCATTCTATATTATACTTGGGTATCGATACACCTAATAATGCAAATGAATGATTGCATTATAAAATTATTTATTATTTTTTATTATATCTGATTATATATTTATTATATCTTATTACAAATAAATGAGTTAGATTATATTTACAACAATCGATTATGTTTAATTATAATAAAAAAGTTTAATTGTATTAAGCTATAATAAATACAATCAGTAATTTTAGAACGTAATCGATTCAAGTGTATCGATACTCAAATATATCATAGACAACCCTATGTATATTTATATATATAGTGATTTGAACTTAATAGGACAGAGAATTTATTTTATATATTGTATCGATACTTAAATATATTGTAAACGACCCTATATGTATTTATATATATATAATGATTTGAATTAAATAGGAGAGAAAATTTATTTTAGGAAAGAGAAGACAATAGATGAATTTGATTAGTTTATTATAACATTTTAAAGTTAAAAAACATTGATGGTAAAATCACCCATAGGGATAGATGCAAACTTTGTACTAAGTACCAAAATTGCTTAAAGTCAAAATTATCCAAACTAAAGAAAATTGATTTGATTACAGAAAAATTAAATTAACAATCAAACTTGAGAAAATTCAGCAGTCGACAAGCATCTAGGTATACAATTTCATTTACTATTTCATTTAGTTTATTCTCCTCATGCATAACATAAATTTTTTACTTCATATTTAATCAGACAATTCTAAAATATCCGCAAGCCTCTATCAATAGTTCAAAAAGCATACCTAAATTAATGAACCTGACTACATCTCTATGTGTATTAACTAACTTGAATTTATTAAGATCAAATAATCCTCACATGACTACATAATCCATAATAGATTATCTCTATTCATATGAATATTCATGCTACTCTATTAATTTCTAAACACATAATACCTTTCTCGAATGTATTATGACCATAAAATCTAATCAACTAATGGGTCCTACTTAATTGACAACATTAAGCACCAATAAAATAGACTACAAAAATAAAAATAATAAATTAAGAATAATAAATCATCGAATAAATTAAAATAATAGTCAAGCTACATTGTAGTCTAGATCCAAGAAAATTCATTCAACGTATTCAAAGCAAAATAAACAAATTCAACAAGAGTAATTTCCATAAACGTTATAAGAAGAAAATAAATTATTCTCCACATGAAACTTCATAGGAAACTCCCTTGCTTCGAATTGGTCTTCACTTGAACATCTCAAATGCTCCTCTCTACTTGACACTGACTAACTCTGAGAAAAGATAAAATTCGATGCATTTTCATCTAAGAAATGTTGCTATTTATAAACTCCAAATCGGGCTTTAACGAGCTTTTCAAGAGGCCCAAGAGAAATTTTCGAGATAAAATGTTTCTACAGTTTATCTTTATCTCTTCGCAATGCGACATGGTTTATTGATACACGATCTCTTCAAACTTATAGAACTAGCGATGAAGCATGCAAATGGCGCAGCTTCAGAACACGCGACAACAACCCGCAACTGTGGCATGGCCAAGTGGCACGACTTCTGTTGCTCTTCGCTCCTTGCGACTACAACACGTGTCTGACGCCCTTGTCAACATGGCTTCTATCAATTTCCACAAGCCGCGACACCACATTTCTTCCCTTCAATTTAATTTTAACTTCTCTTTAAACATTTATCTCTTCCAATTCAATCTTTATCCTTCAAATTTCATAATTATCTTTATCCAAATTCGCTTCTTATCTTCATCAAATCTTATCCATTATAGAACTTGATCTTATCTCCAACTCTTTCAGATAAACTTCTAATGCTGATCAAACTCTTCCAAATAATCTTCTAATTCAGATCAAACTCTTCTTTTGCATTGAAGGAATCTGACTTGAACTAAAACTCCAAAATATCTCAAATAAACCTAGATTTTCATTTGAATTTCCAACTTGTCTAGCATAAAATCTCAGAATTCATCAGAACCACCAGATTGAGGAATGCCTATTCAGTAGAATTCATCAGAAACATCTCAAATATCATGAGAAATGCCCATATAGTAGAAGCAGAAATCTTGTTTGGAACATAATTACATGTGCATACTCAATGAATCCAAGCTGATTAAAAAGTCGTTGTTCAATGAATTTATTCAATCAAATGTCTTTTATATATATGTATATATATTTAGAGGCAACATAATTAGAAGAAAATGTATTCATTTTGCCATTACACCTTCCTTATGAAATGAGTATTCATTTTAACACTGAATATGCATTTGTGAGCAAGTACAGCAGAGGGGTGCATTTTAGAATATCCAATGTTATATGGCTATGATTATTTTAGAAGGAAATGAATGAAAGTATTGAAGCTGTTTTTATTTCAATACTTTCTATCTATCCGTTCTTGCTATAGTTGTTTAACAGAATATTTACTTGATAGAGAATTTACACCTCTAAAATTTTCCCCAACCACCACTCTCACAAAAGGAAAATTAGAAGAGGGAAGCAAACTTCCCTTAAATTCCAAAATTTGACCTATGTATTTGGGAGCTTTATTGTGGTTGAAATAGCTTTTGAAAAAGGCTTGAATGTTTTGTGGTATTGTGTGATTTTTATGGGCTTTTACATGGTGATGGTGTCTTCTAAGTTATTTTATTGTTTGCACATTTATGGACCAGTTAAATTTATAGTTGACTGACTGGCAATTTTTGTTATGCAATTATTAGTATGAATACTTGGAAACTATTACGATATTGTTCATATTTTGAACATAGATCATGAAACACAATTAATCTTTTTATTTTTAAGGGCTAATAGCAAAGTAACAGGTCCAAATGGGTTGATTCTCCACTGAACTTATGATTTATTTGGGTGTATATTCAAATTATATATATAATTGTAATACCCTCTCCTGATTTTGTTACTGTACATATGTATGGAATAATGTATTGTACTAATATGCCCTTGTTTATAAAATAATAGATGGGTTTTTAAGTGCTTGGAGGTGAAATTAAAATTTATAGAAATTTCCGGAAGGATCGGGAGAAAAATTGAATTATAAGAAGCTAAAGGGAAATTGGTGGAATAAAGAATTTTTATAAAAGAGTGGCAAAATGGTAAATAAAGTGAAATGTCAAGGACATGTGGGAAAAGTAAGGAATTCTCTAGAAACTGGTAAAATTGTAAATTTAAGGAAGTTTAAGGGTAAAGGTGGAGCTTGATCCATGCCTATAAATATGTGAATGTGGTGAGTGAGTGTTGCCGTGTAATTAGGAGAGAGAGAGTTAAAGAAAAATCTAAAGAGAAAGAAGAGAAAGCTGTCGACAAGCAAGGAAATGAGGCAGATCAGAGAGCAGCAACCAGATTCCCACTATTTTTGAAGAGATTTCAAGACATAAAGAGGTAAAAAGCAAGTTTAAAAAGATTTTTAAGTCATATATGGTAAGAGTAAGTTTTGTGGTTTATGTTAGTAAGAAGTCGGTTGTGATAAACTCATGGTCTATATATATATTTAATGAGATTTTTGAATGTAGATATGGAGATTTGAGGCAGCAAACGAATGAGGAAGTAAGGCAAAAGACTAAGGAGAAAGTCTGGTAAGTGAAGTAGACAAAAAATAAGTTGAATTGAGATAGTTTGATTGTTGTTTAGGATGTTAAGTTTTCAGTCGTGAAACCGTTGACGTTGCAACCTGGATTGATGGGTAATTGAAGAAATATTGTTGAATGCATGTATGTGAAATTTTAATGAGGTCGAAATGTGTGAATGATCATAAGAGTGTAAAACCTGGAAAAGAAGTATTGAAAGTGAGTATGCGTGAGTTGGGGGGGAGCTCATGAGGTGCAAGGTGGATAGTGCCCGTAGCTCATTTTCTAGCCATAGTCGAGTTGGATTGGTGCATGAACTCGCAAAGAGCGAGCTAAGTAAGGACTCTGCCCGTTATGATGCCTGACCGAGCTGGCCTAAGGCAACAACTTGTAAAGGGGTGAGCTGAGAGGTGCTTATGGAACGGGTTGAGCTGGAAGAATGAGCCAGCTCACAAAAAGGGAGAGCTGAGCGAGCAGGTTTGAGCTCACAGCTCGAGCTAAACTAGTAGTATTGCAGTTCGTAGCAACTTAGATGAAATTATAAGTTGTAGAGATAATAGAAATGACTTGGGATTGAAGTGTTCTGCGAGCTAAGGGGAGATTTTAATTGTGATTAAGTGTAGGTGAAGAGGTGAGCTGAGGAGGTCGCTAAAGCAGAAATTTCAAGTAGATTGGGAAGCAAACTGTGAGTGTGAAAACATTTTAAATTACTTTTCAGTTCACCTAGCAAACCTCTTATATAATTTCATTACTTGTTCTTTTAGCTTATCAATGATTTTATGTTACAACATGATAAGAAAATAGTTTATGTATGAGATGGTATGCAAATTTATTAGTGCATTTTATGAAAAAGAATTCATATTGAATTATAGAAAGAAGAGATTTTCAAAGACTAATGGAATGACCCAAGTTTATAAATAGATAGATCTTATAGCTTCAGACCCAGTCGGTATACCCCACATTGTATGACAAGTGTTGGGCGGACATGTCCTACTAACATCGGGGGGATCAAGTCTGTCATGTTTGTCGTGTCGCCCTCTACACTTGTGGGGTATTATCTCACTATACAATGTGCGATGGTAGTTCCGCCACGTAGTAGCTGACAGACCCCTCTCCTTACTAGACTTGCCAGCCATCTCACGGTAGCCCTCCAGTGGATATCTAATCCAACTAGAAAGTTCCCGTAAAGCTACGCCATTTACTTTTCAAAACTTTCTTTTAATGCGAAAACGTGGGGAAATTTTTCTTTTTCTTTTCTTTTTATTTCAAACATTTATAAAACGAATTTTTAAAAATTTGGGTAGCATAACGGTTGTTTTCCGAACATGCCACCCTACAAATTTCAAAATTTAACACTTCTATAGCAAACAGTTCTCCACTACTGGGCCTCAAGCCCTCAAATCGTTTTCCACAATCCAACCACAACAATTTATCAAATTAAATTTGACAATTTCAATTCATTTTCATTAAACACAAAATATAATTTCCATTCACCCGAAAAGTTAATTTTATTAACACAAAATACTATATACAATCCAAAAATATTATTTGCAACATGTTCATCAAAATATACTTGTGATGCATGACATACACTTTCGAATATAAAACTATGCAGTGATTTTCTTTGTGTCAGGCCACCTACACGTTCGATGGAGCCTCTTCTGATTGACGGCTCGTATCTGCACCTGGGGAGGATTTTTCAAAAACACATAGAAAGAAGGGTGAGTATAAAACTCAGTGAGCGGATAACTTTTAATTAAAATTTCATTTTTAAAATATATATATGTCCTCCCGAAATAATTTATAAAACTGAAATTTTCTTATAACTTTATTAAATTTACGAAACTAATTAATTCTTATAAACTTTTCTTTATTTCTTGAAACTAGAAATAAATTTCTAATTTAATAAACTTCACGTCTATTGACGTGTTTTTCTCTTTAATCTCGCCAAAGGCAACCCAAGGAAGCTTAGCCTTATCGTGATGGAATTTCTCATTGCCACAGAGCTCAGGAATGCTACCATATGTAGTCGCAGATGTGGGAAACTCTTGGGGTCGCGATTCCCCTCCCAACATCAGGCAGATCTACACTACCATATACGTGCAGAGGGCGACTCACAGACTCAAACTCAACCCCCCAAGCTAGTAACTATCCCAACCATCTTGTCATACACGCAATGGTACTACGGTCGGGTATACTGGGATTAGGGTAAACCAAAGACATCTAAAATCTTTTCATAATAAAAAGTCTTACTTTTCTTTTATTTAATTACTTGAAATAAAACGTTACTTTTTCTAAGGCCGAAGCCTATTATCTATAAATAACTTTAGCATGTATAATTCTCGAGTATAATTACTCAATATACTAAATTACTTTAATACTCAAATGATCATAATTGCAATTTAATAAAAATATTCATGCAATTCATATAAAAATATATAACATGCTAAAGTAAATTTAAAATCGCATAATAAATTCTTTTATTAAAACAACAATTAAATAACTCAATTCTCATGTAATAAATTCATAAATACTTTACAAAATAAGACCACTCACTATTTACTTTCAACTACTCCACCACTCCTCCAAAACCTCCTTTTGATTCTTGAAATTTTCCTACATTTTAATCCAACCAAAATCTTGGTTTAAGATTCATAAATACACTACAATTGTAACTTCATTAAAATTCCATACACCAATACATAACAACACCATATTCTTGACTAATCTTCCAACCACTTTCTAACCCAAAATTTTTGCATTTAAACTCATTCAAATATCCAACAATTCCTTAATTTAATCCAACACATAAATTGCCAATTGATCACTTAATCTAACTTAATATATATATATATATATATTCAATAAATTCACCACTTTACCATAATTCCATCTAATTTTCTAACTTCCATTCCTATTAATTTCTTTAGCACCAAAGCACTCAAACACCTTATAGACATCATCAAAACACATTAAAAGATTGGGTAACAAATTTACACCCATTCTTTACCTTAACTAACACAATCACCCAAACTTTTCAATTTCATTTTTCTTTCATTCATTTAATACCAAATCAACTCAAATTTATTCCAACACATCATACTAACCACTCAAGCATTAAAAATTCACATAAACACATGGATTACATAAATTTTCTATACACTAACATAATGCTTATCATTCCATTTCTTTTGCTTTTCTTATCCAAAAATCATCTCAAATTAATATAAATCTTCATATAAAGTCATCCAAATACCAAAAACCATCCAATTTTATAAACTTTTCCAAATGAACCACTTACTAATATAGATCACAACCAATCCATTTTCTTCATTTCCAACTCAAAACTCACATCCAAGAGCATCAAACAACCATCAAAAGATCAACCAAAGCCTTAAAATCTAAAATCAATTAAATTCCATCCAATCAAAATACCAAACCCTAACTCACCTTACTAAAATAGCTCAACCCAAACTCCTTGATGTTTTCCTTCCCTTCCAAGATCAAATTGATGATGATCAACCTCTAAACAACTCACAAAATTCATCACATAAATCCCATATCATCAAACTTTAAAAACCCATTCAAAATCACTATCAATTAACATCAAAATAAAATCATTTAACTTACAAATCTTTCCTCACTTCTTCTTGATTCCTTAGGGGTGATAATAAGAGTAGAAAGTAGATGAAATCACCTTAAAACCATGGCCTCTACTTTCTCTTTCTTCTTCTTCTTCATGGCATCACTCTCTTCTTTTTTTTTTTTCCTCTTTCGGTTTTCAACCTCTTCTCATGTTTTGCTCTCTTGTTGACCGAGTATCTCACTTGGTTCAGCTCTCTCATGCATTCCTTTATATAGATTAACTCTCTAATTGTCTAAATTGCCCTCGAAATGACTTTAAATCACAAAAATGCCATTAGTTATGAATAAATTCATTTAATTGGTCCAACCATGCAATCCAATTAATTCACCAATCAATTCCATCCAAATTGGTTTCAATTCAATTAATTACACTTCTTTTTTACTTAAATGTGTCAACACTTCATTGGTCCATTCTATTTCACATGGATTGTGCTTGTTTGACACTTATCCATTCATGCAACACTTTAATAATTCATTAAACTTAAATTTAATCCTCATTTAACACTAATAAATTCCAAAAATATTCCATGATTATCCTATCATCAAATTGACCATGCAATACTCTAATGGGTTGTCTTAACTTTCAATTCCATGCTCTGAAAAAAATTCAATTGGTTATAAACTCACTAAAATTCACAACGTTTCCAACGAAGGTATTTTTATCGATAAATATTCGGAACCCTTAAAATCCACTTAAACGGACTCATTTTTACTCTGTTTCAATTTCTAATAACTCTAATTCCTATTCCGGGGCTTATGATGTTTGGGGTCTATTTTTTGAAAATCACTATTCACACGGATACTATTCATCAAAATACTATTCACCCGAAAATACTATTCACCGAAAAAATTTTATCTTACGAAACTTGAGTAAATTTTTCATTTTTCAAAAATTACTATTCACTCGAAAATACTATTCACATGAAATTACTATTCATCTGAAAATACTATTTCATCCAAAAATACTATTTATCTGGAAAATACTATTTCTCCTGTGGAAATAAAATTTTGGGTTCTATAGTAGCGGGATGTCTTCGTAGATTTGTCATAGTGTATAATGCTAACTTTTACGCCACACGACTTCCCACATTGAGTGGAGCTGGTCTGGCCGCCTATGTGGTTGTAACTTCTCTTGGATTCCCCATTAGTACATTTCTTTTAAAAAGAAAAGCATACCATTGAGAGCGAGTTTTAGAAATATTTTAAGAAATTATGAGATATTTTAGCATTTTACGAAATCAATTTATTAAGAGCTTTCGAAACTTCATAGCAAATAAAACACAAGTTTTAGTAAATAAAATCTTTTTAAATAAAAATGTTTTTCAAATATTTTTCGGGAGGTAAATTTTTATAAAAATTAGTTTAAATAAAAATGTATATACACTCACTGAGTTTTTATAGCTCACATTATTTTTGTTTTATGTACAAAAACCTCCTAGGTGCAGGAATAAAGAATCAGGGTACCATTTCGCTTCATTCAGATTAAGTGGGCCAGACAATCGATGATGCTGCATAATTTCTTTGGTAATTATTGTGAACAAATTTCATAGAATTCGTATTATTATGATGACACATGCATGATTTGGATACCTGAATTATTGAAATACTCTTAATTATGTTTTGAAAATTTATTTTTACGAATCGATATGAGATGTTATAAACTTTTGATTTATATGTTAGCAAAGCATTATAGCTACAGGTTTGCTCCACGACATCCTTATGGGTTTTGTTAGTTAGATTTCAAAAGGGTTTCGTGGGGTGGCCGGTAGGACCACTGGATTCGTTAGAGGGAATTTGGGTCGGGTTTTGTCAATAACTGTTAATAGTAAGAAAGAGAATATAAAGAAAATGATAAACAATGATGGTGTGTCACATTATATTCTGATCAACAAAGAATTATTAATGCATCAAGAAAAGACTTCCTATTATGATCTTTAATTAGTATTCATTACCACGGCCGCAGGGCTCCTTTGCCTTTTGCTATCATAAACAGAAGATTTTATTCCCTTACCGATATGCCAACGCGATACCTGGGTACCCTTCCGTTGTACTACAATTTTGTCCTTGCCATCTGCTATTTCTGTGCTCTTGTCTTCATCAAATCAAGACAACAAGCTGCCAATCAACCAAAGTGCTTCACAGTATGACATTTACATAAATACAAACTAAAACAAGAGAGAGAGAGACTCAATGGCTTCTGGGATGTTTGATAAGTCTATTTGTTGGTAGTTGCAAGTAATATCTTTGATGTAAGGAGCAGAATTGAAAGCAAAACAAGTATTGTGAGATTACCAATACCAACCATTTTAATTGTTGAAGAAATTGATTTAATTACCCAACTATATGTAGACCTCTACTTATATTTATATATATATATATATATAAAACCCTGGAATCTCTAAAGTCAACCATCAAACATTATTTAATTAAGACTCAGTTTTACATTTTCTTAGCTTCAAGCTCAGTGTTTCAACTTTCAAGTCAAACGCAGAAGTATATTTTAGTTACAGCATGTTTCCATTTAGCAATATGAGATTTACTTGGATAATTAATGACTAGTATGACCTACAAGTTGTTTAATTTAGGTGTTCGGGCCGAGCTGATCTAGCTACCCACCCACTCGGTACCATCTCACTTTAAAATTGTGTTTTTGAAATTACCTTGAAAATTCATCATGATTCAACTTATTGTTTATTAAAAATATTAATACTTAATCATTAAAAATTAATATATACAGTTATTAATGAATACTTTTCAAATTTATTTAAATTTACCAATGGTTCTTTTAGATAATGACTAGTATTTTTTTTTTTTTGGTTGAAAATCAAAACAATTTTATTCAAGAAATATTAGCCAAAACAATGCTCAAGATACAATCTAGAATAGACTTAAACTAAGATTGATTAAAATTGCTACGAAAAATCAAAATTGTTGGCCTATGAGCTATCTCATTATTCTTTCTAGGAATGAATTGACAGTTAGCAGTACCCAACTAAGCTAACAAATAAGAAATATTCCTTATGAAGGGACCTTCAATAGCAAAAAATTTCGTAGCCTGAATTGCCAAGATAACAAGATGAGCATTTGCCTACACCACCTGGGTTCTGAAATCATGAGCCAAAATAAAATTCAAACCCTCTCTGAAAGCCATCCATTCAACCGAAAAAGGGGTAAAAAAAATCAGACAACTTCATAGATACAACACATTTAACATTTCCTCAATAATCACGAATAAGAGTTCTAATCCCTATAAAACTAGTCACATTACCTATTGCGGCATCCATATTGAGTTTCAGAGAACTCGGATTAGGGGGCTACCACTTCACATGCGAAACTTGAGAAATTGTCTCAAGTTGATCCCGAATAACTCTATTAAACTTACGATACTCGACAAGATAAAGAACAGCTTCTTCTAGAATCAACTCTTTCTTCTTAGGCACTCCACCATAAAGAATAAAATTTCCATCCCCTTATAGGTTCCATGAAACCAATAACCATAACTCAAAATTGGAGATAGAAAGATGGTCACACAAATAAAGCATTAGACTTAACATCAATGAACCTGCGAAACTCTTTAGATAATTCCAAAATATACTCTTTATCCAACAATTTTCTACTCGAGAGCACAAAATGAGAGCATGAAAGATAGACTTCTCTTCTTCACAACAGCAACCACACAATTTAGAGCAATTCACCCCCTGACAAAATAAGTTACCATCAGTAGGCAATAAATCATGAAAAATGCACAACCCTAAACTCCTAACCTTACTTGGAATTAATGACTAGTATTACCATCAAGTTATTCGATTCAAATGTTTGATTGTGCTACTCAATTAGGTAGGTTAAAAATGCATGATCCCACACCCATCGCCCTGTGCCAGCTCATCGTACTTTGGAAATGTGTATTTGAAATTACCTTTTATTGCTTATTAATTAAATTAATATAAGATGAAAGCATGACCATGGTTTAAGAAAACTAAGAAGTTGTGTAAGCCATTCACCATGTGATTCATTATTTTGAAATTCTTCAACATGCTTGAATCTTCATTCTGATTAAACATACTCAATTTAGAATCGATGCAAACAAATAGTATTTTTTTTACAGAATTAAGATAATACAAATGAATAATTATCTTTATAGATTTTAGTTAATACTTTTTAAAATCATTATCTCAATTCAATATCTGTTTACACTTTTTAGGGGTGACTCTATTGCTGTTCAATAAAATTCTCTCTTACACCTATTTACTCTCCACACATACATTTAACTTCTGAAACTGTTTATATACTTTTGCGCCCTTCATATTACCAAAACTAACCTTAAAGATAGTAATCAGTTCTAAACATGTAACTGTTTTCTCTCAAAACCCATTTTAATGTTTCATTAAATTTTTATATCCAATAAAATCTCAAGAAACGATGAAATTCAACCATAAAAGCAAACAGATCGAACAATTCCTTTTCTTTCGTTTTGTGATAGGGGGTACTCTATTTAATTAGCACTATACAATTCATTCATTTGTTAATTAATTGGGTTATTTTATTGTTTTTAAAAGCGATGACAACTGCAGTTTGGTCATATTTATTCGGTTGGCAGTGTTTCTTCATTCTTAACTCGAAGTATTTCCACAACTAAAGGAGAAATCTTAATTACTGAAGCATCGTTGCTTATGCATACTCAGATATTGAATCCAAGTTCATTTTTAAATCGTTGTTCAATGAATTTATTCAATCAAATGTCCAACATATGTATAGGCGACAGAATTAAAAGAAAACAAATATATGGTCTTGGAGTCTTTAAGAGTGAAACATCTAATAACGTTAGCAATTATTGCATTTACATAGTGTTTCCATTTAGTAATATAATTATATAATTTATTTCAACGATGACTAGTATTGTTGTCACATAAAATATAAAAGTAATGCTAAACTTTTCAAATTTTTTACTTAGATGATGCATCATGTGAATTATTAATATTTTATAAATCATGAGATAATATAGTAATTAATACGATATTAACAACTCATTTACAATGTCATTTGGATAAAAAAACTTAGGAAGCTTGGCATTATTCCAATTTAAATGTTGGATCCCACTTTGAAATTATTCTAAATTTGTCACGCCAATTGCTTATTAAAAATATTAATACTTAAACAATAAATATTAATAAATGTTATTTTTAATTAATATTTTTTAAAAATGTTTGAAGTGTTTGACAGTGGTAGTTAGTTAGGAATATTAGGAAGGCCCAACCGAATGGGGACCCCACCCAACTCCGGCTATCTGTCCCACTTTGGAATCACATTTTTTAAATGACCTAAGTATCCTCACCCACTTATTTTTATTAAAAATATTAATAGGAGATGAAATGTGCAGTGGCTGTTAGTCACCATGGTCGTTAGTCATCATGGTTGATATTTGGCACGTGGGCTTTGACCTTGCCCCCAGAGAGATGTGGCAGAGATTGAGGTGTTGTCATGTCCTTCTTGAACCATAGGTCTGAAATAGAGGTTTGAGTATGACGGAAACAGGATGTTGTTATGCCTTCTTTGAACTATAAATGGGCAAAATGGTGTTTCTAAGATTTGAATCAATAAGTGTTGTGATTGCAAACCTGGTACCACCAAGACTTTGTCTCAGACCTATGGTTCAAGGAGGATATAACTGCACCTAGGCTTTGTTACACCCCTCTGGGGCCAAGGCCAAAACCCACATGCCAAATGACCACCGTGGTGATTAACCATCACTACAAAATGAATTAAAAAATATGTATATGTGTTCCTAAATTCTTTTAAGAGGTTGAAAACTTGTGCAAAACACTTGTAATTCGTCCTCTAAAGCTTCATTTATAAACTTGAATCTTTATTATAATCAAGAATACTTGATCAAAAATAATACAAGCTAAAAAACGGTTTATTACGAATTAACACTAATACAAATAATACTTACAGTTTTAAATAAAAATATTTTAGTTCAACAACTTTTTATAACTTTTTACTCCCCACACCCACATTTAAATTTTAAAATTGTTTATCCACTCTTTATACCCAGCAAAAGGTTCCAGACCATGTGCTGCAGCTGAGCAGGAAGAAAACGAAAACGGTCATTCCCGGGCACCGAGATTCTGATTTTTCTGGCAGTCTTGAACAATACCATTTGTACTTGCAGTTGCTGTTTTTCCTCCATGAAGCTCCAGATGGAATCAAAGAGGACTTTAGAAGGTCTGTGATCTTATAATAGACACAAAAATCATAATTCCGAATGTAGAAAAATGTTGGCTGTTATGATAGGCAAATATAGCTGCCGACCTACCTTTGGTGATGTTTTTAGGTACATTATCTTAGACAAATTTTAGCTTCATATCTACGGATGTTTACAGTCTGCATTTTTGAAAGCCAGCTGCATTTTAGTTGGTCAAAAAAGGAATGGTGCTTTTTAAATAGATACAAGTTTGTTTTTCTGTAATCAACATCAATGCAGATGCCTCCAGGTGATCTTGTTTTCTGCATTTACTAGTGCAGTTGGTTCAGTAATTTGTCGGTTTTGTTTTCTTCATATTCTACACAATTTGAAATGCTTGTTTCCTTCATCTTTTTTTTTTTTTAATGGAATATTATGCAACAGGGACGTTTGACACCCGAGGAAAAGTTATTGCACACAGTTATCCTCAAACTGGATATATCATAATTCGATGTGCTGAGCACTATATACATGGTTCATGGTTGTCAGTATTAAGTAAAGTTCTATGCATGAGTACTGTTATATAGAAAGATGAAACACAAGTGGCACAGGTGATTTTGCTCATTTGTTTAGGACTTGCACTGCCTGCCTACGAACTGAGTATTCATTTTAGTACTATATATGCATTTATGAGGATAAACAGCAGAATGATACATTTTAAACTATGAGTATTTTAGAGGAAATAGAGTGAAAGTAATGGAGCTGTTTTCATTGCATTAATGTCTCCATTCCTGTTATAGTTGTTTAACAGACTATTTACTTTCTAGAGAAGTTACACATCTAAAAATTTATCCACCCACCACTCTCCCAAAGGGCGAAAATGAAAACATAGAAATAAGCAATTACCTCCCAAGTCCAAAATTTGATCTGTGTATTTGATGAGCTCTACTGTTATTGAAATAGCCTCCGGGAAAGGCTGGAAGTTTTAGTGGTACTGTGTGATATTTGTCGGCTATTACATGGTGTCTTCTGAATTATTTTGTTGTTTGCTCATTTACAGAGAAGTTAATCTTGTTACAATATGTCTGCTGAGTTATATTGTTGTTTGCACATTCATAGAGACGTTAACTTTGTTGTTGACTGACTGATTAATTTTCCTTAATTTGCTGTTATTGGTATGAATACTAAAAATTGCTAACAATTATATACTTTGAAAATAGATCACGAAACATTACAAATACAGTCTCTGTATTTTTAAGGAACTGATGAGAGCAAAGCAACAGGTTCAAATTAGTTTATTCTCCACTCAACTGACTATTTATTTGGGCATACATTCGTAGTACATAAGTTGCTAATAGTGAGGAAGAGAAAAAAAAAAAGATAAATAATATCAATGTATCACCTAATATTCTGATCAATAGAAAATTATTAATTCATCAAGAAAATACTCGCTATTAGGATCGTTTTTAGTCACGGGATTTCCGGATCGAATTGGTAACGTGGGTCCACCAACACTCCTTGGGCCACATTCATTCTGCTTTTAGGACAAGAAGATTTAATTCCACTAACCATATGCCAATGTGGTACTTAGGTACCCTTCTGCTGTACTATAATTTTGTCCTTGTCATATGATACTCCAGTGCTTTTGTCTTTATCAAATCATGATACATGTAGCTAATTAGGCAAATAATACGTTTACATATATACAAACACAAACAAGAGCGAGAAAGGGAAACACTCACCGGCTTTTGGGATGTTTGATGGTTCCAATCGTGCAGGAGATACATGTAACTTCCTTGATGTAAGCAGAAGAATTGAAACAAAACTTGCCGTTGCCATCCATATTGATTGTTGAAGAGATTAATTTGATTACTCAACTATATATAAACCTATATATGGGGCCATGAAGTCTTAAAAAGTCATCAATCTAAAATTTTCTTCACATTCATCATTTTCTTCGACATTTTCTTTCTTCTGTCTCTCACTTTCAAGTCAAGCATGCTTGTTTGCCATGGAAAGTAGAGCTCTTCTTATTAAGTCTTTGCATACTTCTAACTCTAAGTCTGCCTTCTAAGTTAGTAATCTTTTGCTTTTAGATATAATATTTGTTCTATTTCTGGTTAGTAAGTATTTGTTGCTTTTATCAAGTTGTTTCCATAAGTATTGTCTTTAGGTTGAAACAACAATTCTTAACCAGTTAAACTAAAATATTCTCTCATTGTAAAAATACTTTTATGTAATAAGAAATGGACATATTTTGGAATTTCAAAATGTTAAAAGTAACATAATTATGATTAATTTGGATAATGTGTATTACGCCATTAAATTGCTTAATTTTAGTGTTGGATGGTGCAAGTCGATTAAGGATGTTAAAATGAAAGGAAAATTCACTATAATCTTTAACTATTGACGAAATATTAGTTTTTTTTAATTTACTAATGCCTTTTTAGTTCTCATATTTAAAAATTCATCAATCTAATTTTTCTGTTAGTTAAACTTAATAATTGAAAGAGTATTTTGGTCTTTTTATTCTACTAATTATTTGGAATTAATAAAATAAAAATTTTTATCTCTCCATAATTCATCAAAGTTATGATGTATGGTTTAAATTTAATTAAAAAATGAATTAAATTTAAAAACAGAATAAAAAATTAAAAAAATTCAAGGGTAGAAATGTTATAAAATTAAAAAAATAAAACCATTAACATCTTTACCATTTATTACAACAAATGGATGGTATAGATTTGTGTAAAAAAAAATTTAAAAAACACTTAACAGTTAAAAAAATCTGAACAATTTTTTTAAAAAAAAAATTTATTATTGTTCTTCTACATCCAAAATCGGATGCTGTTCACTTCATCTTCATCAAATCAAACAAAATCAGACATGGTTCACTGTTCATTTCATCTTCATCCGAAATCAGACACGGTTCATCTTCAACCTTCATCCCCTTCATCAGATCAAAGTACCTCCATCCCCTTCAACAAAATCACCAAACAAAATTGACAAAGTTTAGGTTAATATTTATGGATATTTATAGTCTACATATTTGAAAACCAACTGCATTTTAGTTGGCCAAAAAAGGAATGGTGCTTTTTAAATGGATTCAAGTTGTTTTTTTTTTTCTCTCTGTAATCAACATCAATGCAGATGCCTCCAGGTGATCTTGTTTTCCACATTTACTAGTGTTGTTGGTTTAGTAATTTTTTGGTTTTGATTTCTTCATATTCTAGGTAAACAGCAGAGTGATACATTTTAAAATCTCTAAAGTTATATAGCTATGAGTATTTTAGTAGGAAATAGAGTGAAAGTAATGAAGCTAGCTGTTTTCATTTCAGTATCGTCTAGGTTTCTATTTATTCCTGTTTTAGTTATTTAACATACTATTTACTTTCTAGACAAGTTACACATGTCAACGTTGATTTCTGGTCGACAAGAGTCCACAACCCAATACCTGCAATCAATGTGAAACAAGCCAAAAACAATAACAAAATAGAAGGCAGAAGGTCGAGAACAAAGAACAACGCAGGATTTTTATGTGGTTTAGCAAGTAAGCCTACATCCATGACTGTTCCTCTCCTTAATTCTGCAGAGTAACAATATTATATTGCTTCTGTTCTTCTGTTACAATGAATTTGGCCTCTATTTATAGAGAAAAAGATGTTAAAATTTAGGTCGAGATAAAAGAGGAAAAGAATCTTGAATTAACTACACTTCCTAATCGGTTAGCACCGAATCAGGAAACTATTCCGCAAAATCCTAGATCACGTTGACTGAGTTCAAATTTGAATTAACTTCCAATTCTGATAGAAGAATCATGATCAAATCGGGTAATTGCCTTTTCTGAAAGATTTCCTTGTCTAACTGACCATTGAACGAGCTATTAACTATTTCTAACCATCTCGAGCTGTATCTCGCTGAGTAGCGAGCTGTGCATGGCGCGCACTGCATAACGATTTGTGATACTGGCTACGATGTAAGCTTGATGGTGCGAGTTGTAGAGCTCGCCTAGGTTGGATGTTGATAACTTGGGCCTTGTCTGTTGGGCCACTTTATTAGGTTGACTTGTTGGGCTTCTATCAGGTTTTTACCAGCCCATTCGATGAATCTAGAAAATACTCATAACATCAACCCCCCAACTCTAAGTTCGTTCTGCGAATTGGGAGCTCGAGCTCGCTGATAAAAGCTAATCTGTCATGAATTACCGTTTCGCGCTCTTTCAAATTCTATCCCATCAGATCTAACACGTGGCAACCATTTAAATGGTAATTGAACCGACATTGGCGCATCTCGTGCCACGTGCATTTAATGCGCATGTCTTTCAATTGATGGCTGCATGATTACAAAGTTGTAACTAGTGTTGTACCATTGGATTTAAGGCGGTTATACGGCGTCCAGATCGGACGATTGGGATACGAGCTTAGCCACCCCTATAAAATGGTGGAGCCTTACAGTTTTCTTTTCTCTCCTGTCGTTTTCTTCTCCAGCCACCAAGTTTCTTTTGTAGCGTTTTCACCGGTTCTTCACAGACTCTTCACTTCCAGTCACCGTTTCTCTTATCTTCGACAAAGATTCACGATAAGTTCTGTCTTCTGACTTCAAGCTTTCAGTTCTTAGTTCATTATTGTTGTGTTAATGTTGTGTTGTGCTTGCATTGCGCTTTCTGTGTTTGATTGAACGCTTTGTATTCTTGATGTTGAGTTTTTGTAACTTTGTGTTTCTTGTTGATCACGACTTCATTTTCTGTTGGTTTGATCTTATTGCTTGTCTATTTGCGACCTGTTTACTGTTTGTAGTTTATCATCCATGCGAACTGTAGGGTTAGACACTTGTAGGTAACTCGTAGGTCGTTTCTTCATAGGTCGAGCCCTCCACTATATTAGCAATCTGTAGGGTAGGGAACTAAGTCATTTAAGTATGGTCTACTTGCTGCGACCTAACTGTACCCTTTCGTGTAGATGGCTTCAAGTGGAGTCCATAATGTTGGTAAGGCAACCCAAAGCGGGGAGGTTCCAGAGCAATTTGCAGCTCAGGTCATTCCTGAAGAGATGCATCGACTTGAAACTGAGCGGCGAGCTCGCGAGGAGAGGAAAGCTCGCGAGGTGTTTACACATCATTCTTCTACATTAGATTTTGTCGAGCTGGAGGGAGTCGCTCTTTAATACCATATCCCTCGGGGCTGCCGCGCGATGTCACCCGCCGACGACGATCATGCATGCTATCCTCCCAATGGGTACATCGCTATTAGTACCCAACATCTTGGGCACGGGCTTAGGTTCCTAGTTCCTTCTTACCTGATTGACGTCCTGAACACGGTCAAGCTTTCACCATTCCAGAGATGAGGCTGAAGTAGAAACGGGTATGGACTTCCTCTTCACACTATGGATGTCTCATCCCGAGTTGGATTTTTCTATATTTGGCGATACGGGACTCCGCGCTGTGAAAAGGTTCAAATCTGAAACTACCTCGTCTCCAGTGGTATCAGACGCACTTCTCCTGGCAATGGAATTGCTCGGCGTGACCTTTCATGCTGAGCCCGCTCAAGTCACTAAACTCTCTAGCTCGTCTTCTAGCGATGACTCTCTTCTGAGATCTCATCGGGATCATGGCAACCAGTAGTTCGCTTTGTTCTTTGCCTTCTAGACACTTCATTGATCACAATTTGTAATGAATTTTTTGAACTTAATGAAAAGTTTTTTGTTACATCTTCCATGTTTAAATGCGCATTTAAATTTCTTCATTTGCTGTTACATTTCATTTTGTTTTCCAAGTCGTGGGACTTTTTGCGAGCTAATCATTTTATCAATGCGTAACATTAATTGGCTTGAGATTGCAAAGCTGATGTAACAGCTTGAATTAGTTGATTCAAAGTAGTAAAATCTTCTTAGACGGGCAGCAAATCGGAACCTTGACTACTTTATTAAAGTGTTGATGAGCTATGCAGGGGGTCGTAACCTCTCCTGCCATATTGACTCAATTTTAACGAGCTATGTAGAGGTACGTAAATGCACCTGTCATATTGACTCAATTTTGGTGAGCTATGTCGGGGTACGTAACCGTGCCTGCCATGTTGGCTATATTTTGGCGAGCTATACAGGGGTACGTAACCGCGCCTGCCATGTTGGCTTAGTTTTGGCAAGCTATGCAGGGGTATGTAACCGTACCTGCCATATTGGCTCAGTTTTGGCGAACTATGGGCGCGATAGCGAGCTAATCAAGATAGAGCTCGCTGGCTTGATAACTCAAATTTTGGAATACAATGTTAAAAAGTAATCACTCAATGCATGCAAATAATATGAGGAAACTGGAGCTTTCATTAATCCTGATAAGATTGGTTTACAAATCAAATACATGTAATAAAAAGGGTTACCGATAGTATGGTTGAAGATGCTCAGCGTTCCAAGCTTGAGGGACTTCGACTTCATTCACATTTGCTAGACGATAAGCTTCATTTCCTAAGTTCTCTTTGATCACATAGGGACCTTCCCAATTTGGGCCTAAGGACTCATTACTGGCTTTGCGAGCTTCAGGCAGAATAAGGCGTAGTACTAAAATCTCCCACATTGAAACTTCGAACTCGAGCCTTTTGTTGTAATACCTCGCAATCCTTTGCTGATAGACTGCTACCCTCAATCGTGCTGCTTCTCTGGCTTCTTCAAGCAGATCAAGGTTCGTAGCGAGTAGCTGGTCATTGTCTTTTGGATTGAAGGTCACTCTGCACTGCGAGGTCACTTCTAGCTTTGTTGGGATCATGGCTTTGGATCTGTACACCATTGAAAAGGGTGTTTCACCTGTGGTGGTGCGAGTTGTGATCTTGTAGGCCCATAATACCTTCTGTAGCTTGTCTACCCGTGCTCCTTTTTTCGCCTCCAGCTTCATTTTCAAAGTCTGCTTTATAATCTTATTCACAGCTTCAACCTGGCCATTGGCTTATGAATGATCAACTACTGAAAAGCTTTTGACGATCTTGAGGTCGTTGCAGAACCTGAGAAACTGGTCGCTGCTGAACTGGGTCCCATTATCTGTCACGATCTGCTGTGGAACCCCAAACCTGCAAATGATATTATTCCATACGAACTTTTCTATCTTCGTCGTGGAAATTTCTGCCAACTCTTTAGCTTCTGACCATTTGGTGAAATAGTCCACAACAACTACAACATGCTTGCATCTTCCACGAGCTGTTGGTAGTGGCCCGATTAAATCCACTCCCAGATCGCAAAGGGCCACGGGCTCACCATTTGTTGCAGATAGGCTGGTAGAACTCGTGCAACCTGAGCAAACCTTTGGCACTTGTCACACTTCTTGACCAGGTTGATAGCGTCTTATTTCATAGTGGGCCAGTAGAAACCCTATCGGAGTGCCTTGTGAGCCAGAGATAGCCCCTCAACATGATTTCCACAATGGCCCTCAAGTATTTCCTTCATTACAATCTCACAGTTTGGGCCATCAATGCATCTCAACAGTGGGGCTGAAAACCCTTTCTTGTACAATACGTCATCATAGATGCAATATCGGGCTGCCCTAGCTCGCAAGTGCTGCGTTTCTAGTCTGTCACTTGGTTGCTTTCCATCATACAAATAACTCAAAATTGGGCTCATCCAGGAGTCAGGCTGTATAGCTATGGCCATTACCGAATCCTTTTCTTCTGTGCTCGGAGCTGGTAGAAACTCCACTGGGATTGCCCCTAAAAAGTTGCATCACGAGTAGTTGTCAGGCGAGTTAATGCATCTGCATGTGAGTTCTGAGCTCGTGGGATCTATTTCACCTTGTACTTCTGAAAAGTATTTAACATCTCATGGACTTTTTGGAGGTACATCGCCATTTTCGGTCCTCTGGTCTGATATTCCCTTAGTATGTGGTAGACCGCGAGTTGAGAATCATTGAAGACCCTTAATCGTTCAGCTCGCATCTCCTTAGCTAGACGCAAACCTGTAAGCAATGCTTCATACTCAGTTTCATTGTTTGTAGCTTGAAAACCAAACCTCAAAGCGTAAAGGATTTTATGGCCTTTAGGACTGATCAACAAGATTCTAGCTCCAGCTTTCTGCTCGCTAGAGGACCCATCAACGTATAGCTCCCAGGTCGAACCTTCAAAAGATTTAGCTTTATCATCTACGGGCCCAGTAAATTCTACAATAAAATCTGCTAGAGCTTGGGTTTTGATGGCCATTCTTGGTTTAAACTGAATGTCAAACTGCGCGAGCTCTACCGCCCATTTGAGCAAGTGACCTGAGGTATCTGCTTTCTAGAGAACCTGCTTCAGTGGATACTGGGTGAGGACTTTAATTGTGTGAGCTTAAAAATAAGGTCGTAGCTTCCTCGATGCGACTACCAGGCAATAGGTGAGCTTCTCCATCTGTGAGTACCTAGTTTCAGCATCTTGTAGCCTTTTACTCATATAATACACTGGAAGCTACGTCTTTTCTTCCTTTCTTACCAAAGTAGTACTCAAAGTCTGCTGAGATACTCCTAAGTATAAAATGAGATTTTCTCATTCTTTGGGCTTGGAAATGAGTGGAGCTCGTCCCATATACTCTTTTAATTACTGGAAAGCTATCTCGCATTGCTCAGTCCACTCGAAGCTCTTTGTTTTCTTCAAAACATCAAAGAACGGGATGCACTTAATTGTAGCCTTCGAGATGAACCTACTTAGTGCTGCGACTTGGCCATTAAGGCTTTGCACGTCCTTCACCCTAGTAGGAGACTAGGTATCAATCAATGCTCTGATCTTCTCTGGATTGGTCTCGATACCTCTACTATTCACCATGAAGCCCAGAAATTTTCCAGAGGCTACCCTGAATGCGCACTTGTGCGGGTTCAACTTCATCTGGTAGCTCCTCAGAATCTGAAACATCTCCTCCAGGTCGCGCACATGATCATCCATCTACTTGGATTTTACCAACATATCATCGACATAGACCTCCATGGTCTTCCCAATCTGTTCTTCAAACATCATATTCACCAAACATTGGTAGGTCGCTCCTGCATTCTTCAACCCGAAGGGCATCACCTTGTAACAGTATAGGCCGCGATCGGTTACGAACGAGGTGTGCTCTTCGTCCTCAGGATTCATGAGAATCTGGTTATAGCCCGAGTACGCATCCATGAAGCTTAAGAGCTGGTGGCCAGCTGTTGCATCCACAAGCTAGTCTATCCTCGGTAAGGGGAAGTTATCTTTCGGGTACGCCTTGTTTAAATCAGTGAAGTCTATACAGGTTCTCCACTTTCCATTTTCCTTATTCACTATCACAAGGTTGGTGACCCAAGTTGGATAGTAAGCTTCGCGGATAAACTTGTTTGCTAGCAGCTTGTCTACCTCTTTCTTTAATGCAAAATAGAGTTCCCCCGTCATTGGTCTCCTCTTTTGGCAAACTAGCTTGTGGTGGAGATCGATGTTCAATCTGTGCGACATGACTTTAGGGTCTATCCCCACCATATCTTCATGATTCCATGCAAATACATCCAAGTTCGCCTTAAGAAAGTCAACGAGCTGGGCTCTTACTTTTGGAGTTAAGCCTCTTCCCAGCTTCAAGCACCTCTCATGATCTAATTCGCTGACTTGAACATCTTCCAACTCTTTGACCGGTCCAGTGGCTCAGTCTGCATCTACCTCATGAGGGTTAAGATCATGACTAATCCTCTTTTTGCTCATAGCTTGTGGCTCCCCCCCTGAAACCACGTTCACCTTCTTTCCTCTGACTCCAATCTTTACAGCATCTTCATAGCAGCGTCTGACTAAGTGCTGCTCTTCCCGAACACATCCAACACCATTGGGGGTTAGGAACTTGATTGTGAGGGTCCTGGTTGAAGTGACCACGTCCAGGTCGTTCATTGTAGGTCTTCCCAAGACCACATTGTAGGTTGATGGGCAATCAATGATAAAAAAATCCAACAACACAGTAGCTTGACGACCTGCTTCCCCGAGTGTAAGTGGCAGCTTAATTTGGCCCATTGACATAATGGCATCTCCAGTGAAGCCATAAAGAGGCTTTGGGGAAGGTTTCAGTTGCTCTGCTCCTAGCCCCATTTGGTCGAAGCAAGTCCTATACATGACGTTGACTGAGCTCCCAGTGTCAATCATGATTCATTGCATTTCCATGTTACTAATCTTGGCTCGGATGACAAGTGCATCGTTGTGAGGCCAGACCACGCCTCTAGCATCTTCCTGGGTAAGTGCAATATCATCTGAGGTCGTCCTCACATTCTTCGCAGGTCCCTCCGACCCACTAACTTGCAAGGTATGATTAGCTTCCCGAACGTACCTCTCATGTGACCTATTTGAAGCACCTACGATATGGGGGCCACCATGAATTGTAAAAATAGTCCTTACCGCAGGTTCGTGCTCTGATTCGGGAGCTCGCTGGGGCTGCTGCTGTGATGGTTGTTGTTGTTGTTGAGGTCGTTGTTGCGGAGGTCGCGAGTCTGTAGGTCTAACCACGTAATCCCTTAAGTGACCTCTCTTGATCAATCTTTCAATGGTGTCCTTCAACACCAAACAATCAAAAGTATTGTGCCCGACCTCATTATGATAAGCACAAAACTTACTTTTATCTCTGTGCTGAACAGAGGCTTTCAAAGGATTTGGCTTTCCAAAATCTTCCCTGTTTCTTTCGGCTACAAAAATATGTCTTGTGAGTATGACAGAACGCTGTAACTGTCATAGCGACCTTGACGCTGAGGCCGCTTATTCCTGGGCTTTCTCTGAGTCTTCTTAACAATCTGGTTGCTTGATCCGCTGCCTCGGTTTTCATCTTTATTCCTGTCATTATTTCTCTTTTTTGACTGGCTAGAACTGCCCGCTTCGTTCTTTTGGTTGGACTTCTTCGGGCCGAAGGTCTCTTCCCATCTAATCTCATTCGCAGCTCGCTCATAGAATTCTCTCAGGTCTTTCACCGGAGACTTGTAAATACTTTCATATAATTTCCCATCCTTGCGCAGCCCGGCCGAGATTGTAGTCAAAATACTTTCGTCCGATGGGCTCTCCACATTGGTGACCTCGCGTCTGAACCTAGTGATGTAATCTTTTAATGGTTCGTTCTAACGCTGAAAGATGGTGGCTAGATGGCAAGATGGTGCGAGCTGCCTCCTCAAAGCCCTATACTAGCTAACAAACTTCTGTTGGCAGTCTTCCCAACTTCCTATGCTGCGAGCTGGGAGATTCTTGAATTAAGTCCGCGGAATGTCCCCCAAGGTAGCTGGGAATGCACGGCACTTCACCAGTGAGTTGTCCGTCTACAGGTCCATCTGGACATTAAATGCGTTGAGGTGGTCATAGGTGTCGCTGTCCCCATTGTACTGCTGGATACTTGGGACTTTGAACCTGTGAGGGAGAGGTTGCGTCTCAATCTCCTTGATAAACGGAGTTCTTTCCTCGTAATGCTCACGCTGGTCCGAGGCGTCAGGTCGTGCTTCAAGCTGCTGGACCCTCTGAAGAAGTTCTTCTACTTGTGGATCTCGGGGCCCATGTCTCCTGTGATCACGACCTGGAGAGTGACGCTCTGGCTCATACCTCTGGCTCTCTTTAACGAGCCACCAGCTCGATGCGACCTTGAATGTTGCTGATTATCTACCTCATCCTCATGTTGAGATGCAGCTCGAACTCTATCATGGCCAGCTTCCATACGACGACTTCCATCCTGACTTACCCTTACCACCAAACTCGCAGGACGGGCGAATTCCCTTTCATCACGAGCGTGGCGATCTTCAGCTCTAAAGCGTGAGTTGGATGAGCGAGCTGAGCCGGTAGGTCGCGACACCTCCCTTACCGGCCTTTCTGGCACCTGCACTCTTTCATACTGCGGATATGCTTGCCTGGGTGCGGCAGCTTCGATTCTGGGTGCGTTCTGCTCTTGGGCTTGTGCCAATACCCTTACTGCATCTACAAGCTGTCGAACCGTATTCTCCAACGCCTCCTGCCTCTGATGTCACGCTTGGAGCTCCTCGGTTTGGGCGACTGGAACTGTTTGGCAAGGGGGTAGGAGAGGCATGCCTGCTGCAGCACCAACTACCTGGACATGAGACGTGCCTACTGCGGGCATATGTGCGTCTTCCACCTGCTGCGCATCACATTGGTGTTGACTGGTCTGACTCTCTGCTTGGTCAGCCTGTGAGCCCACATATCTAATTGCTTTTATTCTCGCTATGCTTTCTGAAGACTGAAAAATTACAACGTAGATTGCAGTCTGGGCCCTCCTTTTAGTGCCAAAATGTCGACGTTGATTTCTGGTCAACGAGAGTCCACAACTCAATACCTGCAATCAATGTGAAACAAACCAAAAACAAGAACAAAATAGAAGGCAGAAGGTCGAGAACAAAGAACAACGCAGGATTTTTACGTGGTTCAACAAGTAAGCCTACGTCCACGACTGTTTCTCTCCTTAATTCTGCAGAGTAACAATATTATATTGCTTATGTTCTTCTGTTACAATGAATTTGGCCTCTATTTATAAAGAAAGAGGTGTTATAATTTAGGTCGAGATAAAACAGGAAAAGAATCTTGAATTAACTACACTTCCTAATCGGTTAGCATCGAATCAAGAAATTGTTCCGCAAAATCCGAGATCACGTTGACTGAGTTCAAATTTGAATTAACTTCCAATTCTGATAGAAGAATCACGATCAAATCGGGTAACTGCCTTTTCTGAAAAATTTCCTTATCTAACTGACCATTGAGCAAGCTATCAACTGTTTCAAACGATCTCGAGCTGTATCTCGCTGAGTAGCGAGCTGTGCATGGCACGAACTGCATAACGATCTGTGATACTGGCTACGATGTGAGCTTGATGGCGCGAGTTGTAGAGCTCATCTAGGTTGAATGTTGATAACTTGGGTCTTGTCTGCTGGGTCACTTTATTGGGTTGACTTGTTGGGCTTCTATCAGGCTTTTACCAGCCCATTCGATGAATCTAGAAAATACCCATAACACACATTTAAAATCTTCTCCTCCCACCACTCTCGAAAAGGGCAAAAATGAAAACATAGAAACAAGCTTCCCTCCAAAATCCAAAATCTTATCTGTGTATTTGAAGAGCTCTACTGTTATTGAAATAGCCTCCAGGAAAGGTTGGAAGTTTTGGTGGTAGTGTGAGATTTTTATGGGCTGTTGCATGGTGTCTTCTGAGTTATTTTGTTGTTTGCACATTTATAGAGAAGTTAATTTTATTACATGATGTCTATTGAGTTATGATGTTGTTTGCACCTTTACAGTAAAGTTATAATTTTGTTGTTGACTGATTGGCAAATTTTGCTTAATTTGTTGTTATTGGTATAAATACTGAAAATTGTTAACATTGTACATACTTTGGTCATAGATCACAAAACATTACCAATCTCTATATTTTTAAGTAACGAATGAGAGCAAAGCAACAGGTCCAAATTAGTTGATTTTCTGCCCAACTGACTATTTATTTGGGCATAAATTCATAGTATATAAGATTTTAAGTAACTATAAAGAGAACACAAAGAAAGTGATGAATAATATCGGTGTGTCACATAATGTTCTAATCAATAGGAAATTATTATTAATTCCTCAAGAAAATAGTTGCTATAGGATTTTTTTAATCACGGGATTCCGATGTCAAAGTGGGAATGGGGCGGGTGAAATCCCACCGTTGTCATTCCTGGGGTCCTTCTCGCGATGCTTACAGGAACAGAAGATTTAATTCCACTAACAATATGCCAATGTGGTAGTTGGGTACCCTTCTGTTGTGCTACAATTTTGTCTTTGTCACATGCTGCTGCTGTGCTTTTGTTTTTATCAAATCATGACACAAGTAGCTAATTAGCCAAATAATACAGTTACATATATACAAACACAAACAATAGAGAGAAAGAGAGAGACTCACCAGCCTCTAGGGTGTTTGATGGTTCCAGTCGTGCAGAAGATACATGCAACTTCCCTGATGTAAGCAGCAAAATTGAAAGAAAAACAAATAGTGTAAACTTGCCGTTGCCATTCATATTGATTGTTGAAGAGATTAATTTGATTACTCAACTATAGATAAACCTATATGTGGGGCCATGAAGTCTTAAAAAGTCATCAATCTAAAATTTTTTTCACATTCATCATTTTCTTTGACATTTTCTTCCTTCTGTCTCTCAACTTTCAAGTCAAGCACGCTTGTTTACCATGGAAAGTAGAGCTCTTCTTAATAAGTCTTTGCATACTTTTTAAGTCGGTCATCTAAGTTAGTAATCTTTTGCTTTTATACATAATATTTGTTCTTTTCTGGTTAGTAAGTATTCGTTGCTTTTATCAAGTTGTTTCCATGCAATTGATGTATTATGTGTAAAAAATATAAAAGATTTAGGTTGGGTAGGAAACGTGAGAAAAACTGCCCGGATTATTAATATAAATCTATGTGATGTAAGTGTGTAATGTTATGGTGTGATAATTATACATTTAGTGTACCGGAAAATTTTTTAAAGTGTCTTTCACAGGTTAAAACTAGAATTTTTAACCAGTTGAACTAAAATATTTCTTTCAATACTAAAAATGTTTTTATGTGATATGATAGGGACATGCTTTAGAATCTCAAAACGTTGGAAGTAACACAATCATTATTAATTTGGATAATGAGTATTATGACCATTAAGTTGCTTAATTTAAGTGTTGAACGGTGCTAGTCAATTGAGGATGTTAAATAGAAAGGAAATTTTCAATTTAGTCCCTTACTTTTGATGAAATATTACTTCTACTCATCAATACGTTTTTAGTTCCGTCATTCCTAACGTTTTAGAAATTCATTAACCTAATCCTCCTGTCAATTGTCCGTTAGTCAAACTTATGTTTTGGTATTTTTATTTGACTAATTATTTGAAATTAATTAAAAGAAATTAGATCTTCATAATCCATGAAAATTATAATGGACGATGGAGATTTAATTAAAAATTATTAAAAAAAAAATCAAGGGTATAGAAATGTTATAAAACTAAAAAATAAAAACATTGAAACCTTTACCACCCATTACAACAAATGGATGATAGAGATTTATGTAAAAAAAAAAAAATTAAATGCTTAATAGTAAAAAAAAAACTCAAACATTTTAATATATATATATATATATATATATATATATTGTTATTGTTCTTCTACATCCAAAATCAGACACTGTTCACTTCGTCTTCATCAAATCAAACAAAATCAGACATGGTTCACTGTTCATTTCATCTTCATCCAAAATCAGACACGGTTCATCTTCAACCTTCATCCCCTTCATCAGATCATAGTATCTCCATCCCCTTCAACAAAATCGCCAAACAAAATCGACAAAGTTTAGCTTAATATATATGGATATTTACAGTCTGCATATTTGAAAACCAGCTGCATTTTAGGTGGCCAAAAAAGGAATGGTGCTTTTTAAATAGATAAAAGTTTTTTTTTTCTGTAATATGCAGATGCCTCCAGGTGATCTTGTTTTCTGCATTTACTAGTGCAGTTGGTTTAGTAATTTGTTGGTTTTGTTTACTTTATATTCTAGGTAATTTGAAATGCTTGTTTCCTTTATCTATTTTACGGAATATTACGCAATAGGGACGTCTGACACCGGAGGAAAAGTTATTGCACGCACTTATCCTCAAAACTGGATATATCATAATTCGATGTGCCGAGCACTATACATAGATGGTTCATGGTTGTCAATATTGAGTAAAGTTCCATATATGAGTACTGTTATATAGACAGATGAAACACAAGTGGCACAGGTGATTTGATCTTTGTATTTGCAGAGCTCTACTGTTATTGAAAGAGCCTCTAGGAAAGGCTGGAAGTTTTGGTGGTATTGTGTAATTTTTATGGGCTGTTAGCCTATTACATGGTGACTTCTTAGTTATTTCATTGTTTGCATATTTATAGAGAAGTTAATTTTATCACACGATGTCTACTGAGTTATGTTGTTGTTTGCACATTTATAGAGACGTTATAATTTTTTTGTTGACTCATTGGCAAATTTTGCTTAATTTGCTTTTACTGGTATGAATACCGGAAATTGTTAATAATGTACATACTTTGAACAAGGATCAAGAAACATTACCAATCTTAGAATTTTTAAGGAACTGACTATTTCTTTGGGCATACATTCGTAGTATATAAGTTGTTAATAGTAAAAGAGAGAACACAAAGAAATTTGTAAGTTGTTAATAGAAAGCAAGAGAACACAAAGAAAATGATGAATAATATCGGTGCGTCACATAATATTTTGATCAATAGGAAATTATTACTTCATCAAGAAAATACTTGCAATTAGGATTTTTTTTAATCAGGGGGTGGGCACCTACTTTCCTCCTGGGACTGGGCCCCTTACCAGTGGCTTCTACGATAAGAAATTTTAATTCCACTAACAATATGCCAATGTGGTAATTGGGTATCCTTCGTACTACAATTTTGCCTTGTCATATGCTACTCCTGTGCTTTTGTCTTTATCGAATCATGACACAAGTAGCCAATTAGCCAAGTATTACATTTACATATATACAA
Organism: Litchi chinensis; assembly: GCA_019925255.1. NCBI lineage: Eukaryota > Viridiplantae > Streptophyta > Magnoliopsida > Sapindales > Sapindaceae > Litchi > Litchi chinensis. The sequence continues at coordinate 30,647,069 of CM034462.1, read as the reverse complement.
ACATAAACAAGAGCGAGAAAGGGAAAGACTCACTGGCTTCTGGGATGTTTGATGGTTCCAATCGTGCAGAAGATACATGTAACTTCCTTGATGTAAGCAGCAGAATTGAAAGAAAAACATGTAAACTTGCTCAAGACAACTGGATGGAAAGCCAAGCTCCTTAGACTGAAGAGCTAGCCTAAGGTTTCATGTAGGGATGACAATTTCACCTATAAGCCCGTGAACCTATTGATTTTCACCCACAATAAACAAGTGTGGATTTAATTAAATGGATTCGTAGAATCCACACCCAATGTGAGTTCAGGTATGGAAAAAAACCTGCAATCGCACCTATAGACAGGCAAAATTTATATATATATATATATATATATATATAGATATAGCTATGCTCAAGACGATATAGTTTATTATGTTTGCAAGAAATTTGTGCTCACACTCACGAACTAGCATATCTTGTGTATATTATGTTTGATTAATCAAATTTATGTTCTTTCTATTTTGAATTTATCATGTTATAACTGGATATTTATTGGATTTATCATATTGAAACACTAAGTTTAGTTGTACATATATATATTTATTTATTTATTGATGTTATTGTTAGGTTTTCAAAAAGATATAAATTTTGATTATTATATATTTCGGAGAAAACATAAATTGATTTAAAAAAAAAAAATCAAACTTTTTGCATGTTCGTGGGTCGAATGGGGGTTTCACTCAAACCTGCAGGTACTGCACCAGAACAATATATATACTTTGAACATAGATAATGAAATGTTACCAATCTCTATATTTTTAAGAAACTGATGTGAGCAAAGCAGCAGATCCAAATTAGTTGATTCTATGCTGAAATGACTATTTATTTAGGTATACATTCGTAGTATATAAGTTGTTAATAGTAAAAAAGAGAAGATCTATTCTGACTATCGAAGAGATTAATTTGATTACTCAAGTCAACTATATAAAGACCTATATACGGTCCATGAAGTCTTAAAGAGTCCTCAATCTAATATTATTTAAGACTTCACATTATCATTTTCTTTGACATTTCCTTTCAAGTTTTGTCTCATAAATTTCAAGTCAAGCATGCTTGTTTACCATGGAAAGTACAGCTCTGTAACTTTAATATGCAAAAACCTATACCAAAATCCAGAAACTCATATTAAATCATTAAGAATTATTATAGAGAAGATATACTGAATCTATATTGATAAACTTGAGAATGATTGAGTTTTCCACAGTCAAATCACTTTAGGATGCTCTATAGTTTTCTTCTTGACTGGGGAAAGAGAAGAAGAGTAAAAATATTATGTATGTTGATTTAACTTGGGAACTATAACTCTTATAATATTCTTTATATAATAACATAATTACGTTCCTATTAATCCTAATTTTATTCGTATTGGGTTTCTACACATTGAAGCTCATACCTAATAGAAATTTTTTAGAGTTCAATTAATGAATCATTTATCTGGCCTTATTAAAATAAATAATCTATAATATAATTATTATTTATGTAAGCCTATAATAAGAAATATAAAATCCCAACAATGCATATTTTTAAGTCGGTCTTCTAAGTTAGTAATCTTTTGTTTTTATATATAATTAATATTTGTTCTATTTCTGGTTAGTAAGTATTCATTGCTTTTACCAAGTTGTTTCCATTCAATTGATGTATTATATGTCAAAAATATAAAAGATTTAGGTTGTGTAGGAAAACGTGAGAAGAACTTCTTTGAGCCTGGATTTTACATTCGGCGTACTAAAAAATTTCTTAAAATATTGCCGTTAGGTTAAAATTAGAATGCTTAACCAATTGAGCTAAAATATTTTTCTCAATGTTAAAAATGCTTTTATGTAATGTGAAAGGAACATATTTTGGAATCTCAAAATGTCAAAAGTAACATAATTATGATTAATCGTATTATGACCATTAAGTTGCTTAATTTAAGTGTTGGACGGTGCTAGTCAATTAAGGATGTTTTTTTTAAAAAAAAAAAACCCGACCCTACTCTACATGAGGTGGGGTTAAATCAATGCAAGGGAGTTAAGGACGAATCAATGGTAGTTTCAAAAACCTATTTCCAAAGTAGGGTAGGTGCGGGGTTAGTAGTCCCCGTTTGTCCCTGTCTGGCCCCATCTTGACCTTAGGTATTGGCATGCTTGTTAAAAATAAGTAAATTACACAAGCATCCCTCCATTAAGCAATATTGCACCTACTTGAAACTTTTTCTCTTGACTATACTAGGTTCTCCTACCGTTAATGGCCAATTATTGGACATTGATCACATTATATGTCCTTGTTGAAAGTCCAAATTGCTGCCAAGGAATTATTTGTTTGCTTGATTAACTTTTAGGAAAAAAAATGGATTGAGGAGATCTAATATCCTCCATCTAAAAATTTATCCACTATTGATTTTTTTTTAAAGCAATTATTCATAAAATTAATTTTTTATTTATAAAAAGCCGGTTTCCTTATTTATTTTTAGATCCAGACCCATGCGAGATACTTTCAAAAAAAAATACAATTTCATTCTTTATTTATTAAAAAGAAATATTATTCCAAATCTTAGTATAGAATAGGTTCGGAAAATCCATCTAAGATGAAAAAGTTGCACCTTCAACCTAGATGGAGGGCAAAACTTCATCTATGATGGAGTGACTCTATCTCAAATAGAGATGCTCTATCTTGAATGGAGGGTGGTTCCATCTAAGATAGAGCCTCCATCTCAGATAGAGAAGTTACTCCATTTGAGATAGAGCAATTTCATCTTAGATGGAGTAAGGCTCCCTTCTAGTACTTGTTCTTCATTATTATTTTTTTGTTTAATCTGTTTTATGTAATTTATTAATTGTGGGTTTTTGTGTTATTGTTGGAAAAAATGGGTTTTCTACATGTTGAACTGATGATGATCTTGATGATTGATAATAAACTAATGATGAGTTGATGAACAATGTTGAAAATTTGGATTTTCTATATGAACTAATGCATGTTGATGATCTGATGTTGAGGTTGTTTAGAAGATGTGAATTTTTTTTTTTCAATTATCATTTCTATTTAATTAATAGACTTTATGAAAAGAATAAAATAAATTATAAGAAAAGAAATAGGGATAATAAAAAGTTTATAGCTAACCATTGACCACAAGCAAGAACCTAGTGCAATTAAGAGCACAAGTTCTATATGGGTGCAATATTGACTAATATTGGGGGTTTATTTGCATTTCACCCTTAAAAATATTAATATTAGATTAATAACCTATTTCTATTTACACCATCCACATATTGATGAAATTTAATTAATGTTGATATGATTTTCTTCTTAGGTGACAAGAAAAATAAATATAATTATGCAAAATATATATATATGTTTTTTTACATGTTTGGGAACTATTTTTTTTTTTTTTTTTTATCTTTTTTTTTTTTTTATTTTATTTTTATTTTTTTTGTTGTTTTAGCTTTTGTAAAAAAATAGTTCTCCAACTTGAAAAGTTACAATTTTTTTTCCCATAAGTATATTTTAATTTCCTTAACATTCATACAAAAAATCTCATCAACGTTTATAAGATTTCATGAAAAGAGTGGATGACTTAGACATATGATTTCAGTTTATGAATTATTCAATACACCTTCTAAATTCCAATATTCATTTTAAAGATATTAATAACCTTCTCTTCACCTCCAACTAGCAATGAGGGGAGACAAAGTTCAGTCTCGGTGGAGGTAGTGCTTCTTGCAGAAGCAAGAACCCTGAAGCTACCTTGTCCGCCATTTGAGAATCTCCTGACAGAAGACGTTAATGGAATCGAATGAAACTCAACAGAAGAATATAAGGAATGAAAATAATAACATGGATCAGCCACTTTGCATTGAGCCCCTGCAAATTGTACTGCCTGATTCAAATAGTTCAGCTTCCCTACCCAGACCTTTCGAAAACTTCAGAACTGGCAAAACGACAGAGCTATTACAGGTGCAATAAAGTTTAAACTATAAATCGATCATTTTCTAGTAAAGATATCCTGAAATTTTTATTTTAGAACATTAATTACAACCACATATGGGTTCAGCCGTTATGGTGGGGTTTACTAGAAATAAGTGGCTGTAATTTAAGATCTTGAAATAAAAATTTAAGGATGTCTTTACTAGAGAATTATACTATATCCACATATTTTTACATTTTAGTTGCAGTCTTGAACAATATATTTGTACTTGGGGTTGCTGATTTTACTCCAAGTTCCAAATGGAATCAAAGAGGTCTACAATCTTAAAATAGATACAGAAGTCATAAATTCTGAATGTAGAAGAATGTTGGTTTTTAGAATAGGCAAATGTTGCTGCGGATCCATTTTTGGTGGAAATAATCTTTATGTTTTTAAATTATCTTAGACAAATTCTAGTTTCATATCTTTGGATATTTGTAGTTTGGATATTTATAAACCAGCTGCATTTTAGTTGGCCAAAACAGGAAAAGCGGTTTTTAAATGCATAGTGCAGGTTTTTGTTTTTCAATTTTCAACATTTATCTAGATGCCTCCAGGTGATCATGTTTTCTTCAATTACCAATGCGGTTAGTTAGTTCTTTGTTAGTTTTATTTCCTTCACATGATAGGTTATTTGAAATGCTTATTTCCTTCAATATTCCTTATGAAATATAACGCAACAGGGGCGTTTGCCATGGAGGAAACATTATTGCACTCACTTTCCTCAAACTGGATAGTTATTATATAATGGATTCGATGTGCTGACCACTGTATGAATTTACCTGGTTGTCAGTACAGTTCTCGATTTGAATATTCTTATAAAAAAAGACGAAACATAAGCAGCAGAGGTGATTGTGTGATTTTTATGGGCTGTTACATGGTGTCCTCTTGAGCTTTTTTGTTGTTTGCACATCTATAGAGGAGTTAACTTTTTTTTTTCTTTTAACTGATTGGCAAATTTTGCTTTGATGCTGTTGGTGTGAATACGGGGAAATTGTTATAATGTTATTCATACTTTGAACTTAGATCCGAAACACAATCAATATCTTTCTCTTTACTGAATTGAGAGCAAAGTTGCAGGACCAAATTAGTTAGGAGAATCCATTTCTTTGCTTATGTATTTATACGTAATTTTTTTAATAATGAGAAAGAAAATACAAGGAAATGATACAATATACTATTTATGTGTCACATGATATTTTGCTGAATAGAGTATTGCTAATTCATCAAGAGAACACTTGCTACTAGGATCAAGCAAACACTTGTTAGTAGGATTTTTAATTACCATTACGAAAATCATAGCTGGATCCTTCGGCACGTTTCAGTTTGCTTTCATCGTAAGAAGATTTAAGTCCCCTACCAATATGCCAATGTGGTTCTTGTGTGTCGTCCTTGTCATCTGATATTCCTGTGCTCTCGTCTTCATCAAATGATGATGACATATTGCCAGTTAGCCAATTGACTTCTTAATATTACATCAACATATTGCAAACACAAATGAGACAGACACAGAGACACAGAGAGAGAGAGAGAGAGAGAGAGAGAGAGAGAGAGAGAGTCACCAGCTTCAGAGATGTTTGATGGTTCCAGTTGTGCAGAAGATACGTGTAACATCCTTGATGTAAGGAGCAGAATTGAAAGAAAAACGAGAATTGTGAGCTTTCCAATGCCAGCCATTTTGATTGTTGAAGATAATTATTTGATTACTCAACTATATATAAATCTATACATAGGCCTGAAGTCTTCAAGAGTAAACCATCTAAATGTTATTTAAGACTCAACAAGATTACATTCATCATTTCCTTGACATTTTCTTTCAAGCTTCGTCTCTCAACTTTCAAGTCAAGCACGCTTGTTAACCATGGAAAGTATAGCTATTCTCATTAAGTCTTTGCATACTTTTAAGTCGGTCCTCTAAATCACTAGCTTTTATATATAATATTGGTTTTTTTTAGGTAGGGTGGGTGGCTGGTGGTGGGCTGGGGTGGTAGTTAGTATTCGTTGCATTTTCCTAGTGTTTCCATTCCATTGAAGTATTATCTGCAATAGTAGTATTCATTGCATTTTCCTAGTTTTTCCATTCCATTGATGTATTATGTGCAAAAGTGCAATAAATTTAGCTTTTGCAGGAAAACTAGATGGAAAGCCAAGCTCCTTAGACTGAAGAACCAGCCTAAGGTTTCATATAGGGATGACAATTTCACTTACAAACCCATAAATCCGTTGATTTTCACTCATAAAATGCAAGTATAGATTTTATTAAACGGGTTTGTAAACAGGTGTGGATATGAAATTTCACACCCAATATGAGTTTGGGTACCCAAAAAAACCTACAATTGCACTGTTAGTCATGCAAAATTTATTATATATATATATATATATATCACTTATATGGTTAGTGTCTCATACCTTTAAAAAGTTAGAACGATCCAATCAAATTCATCAATTATATTTTCTCCCCTAAAACAAATTTTTTCTCATATTCAATTTAAATGTATTGGATAAATTTGATTGATTCGTTCTTAACTTTTTAAAATTAGGAAACATTGATCATAAAGGTTATATATATAATATATATAAATATGCTCAAAATGATGTATTTATGTTTGAAAGAAATTTGCACTGACAACCACGAACTAGCATATTTTGTATTCTATTGTGTTTGATTAATCAAATTTATGTTTTCCTATTTTGAATTTATTATGTTATAAATTAATATTAATTGGATTTATCATATTGAAAACATTAAGTTTAGTATATAACTATGCTCAAAACGATGTATTTATCTTTGAAAGAAATTTGCACTAGCAACCACGAACTAGTATATTTTGTATTCTATTATGTTTGATTAATCAAATTTATATTTTTCCTATTTTGAATTTATTATGTTATAAATTAATATTAATTGGATTTATCATATTGAAAACATTAAGTTTAGCTGTATTTTTTCATTGATATTATTGTTAGGTTTTCAAAAAGATATAAATTTTGGTTATTATATATATTTGATAAATAATTTAATCATAAATTGGTTTTAAAAAGTCTTTCAAACTTGTTCTGTGTTGGTGGGTGGGATGTGGGTTTCACTCGAAAGAGCCGATCGATACTGCCCAGAACAATTTCACTTGTGCAGGTGTGAAAAAATGCTTTGTGGGTGTGAGTAACTAGACTTGTTACTATCCCTAGCTCCATAATAACTTCTTTGAGCTTGGACTATTTACATTAGTCCATGTGATGCAAATGTTCATATCAAGGTGTGATATTATACACTTAGCACATTGAAAAATCTCTACAAGTTATGCTTTAGAGCTGAAACTTCTATTCCGAGCATGCTGAACTGAATTATTCCTTTTAATACTGAAAATGCTTTTATGTAACATTAACATAATTATGATAATTTGGATAACAACTAGCATTACCATCAAGTTGTTGAATTTAAATGTTGGACGGTGCTCGTCAATTAGCGGTGTTGAAAAAATAAAATTAACCTTGCATGGACCCACTTGATTCCGTCTTATGCAAGGTAGGTTAAACAAAAAATAATTAATTAGCGGTGTTAAAAAAATAAAATTAACTTTGCATGGACCCACTTGATTCCGTCTTATGCAAGGTAGGTTAAACAAAAAATAATTAGCTAAAAGATGAATTTGGGGTAATTTAACAATCTGTTTCCAATGTAGAGTGGGAACGGGTTAGTTGTCTCCAGCATCCCCTGATCCTAATCCCAATAACTTCAAAACTTTTAACATAATTCAAATTTAAGAGTTCTTAGGATTGATGAGTCAAAAGTATTAGGTTGAATTAAAAATGATTCAATTCAATAATTTACTAAATTTGACCCAAAGTCAATATTTTTTTATGTAATCATCCTTAATTAATCTGAAAATTTGCCCATATATCATTAAAAAAAATACTAAAAAAATTAAATCTCTTGTTGTATGGAGCTCCTCACCTTAAACCCTAATTATTGTTAAGTAAATGCATGCGAATTAAAGTATTTGTTTATGCTAGCTGTAGTCAATATTGCTGTCCATAAATTTAGAAATCACATTTATGAGATCATTGAAAATGATAGCAATTACGTTATATATATATGGAAGAATTTAAAAGATCTATGCATTGTTCAAGCTAGATTATGGTGAGTGCTTGTGGGGGGAAAAACAATGTTAGTTTATATATTTTACAAGTTGTCTAATTTGGTTGTCTATTTGCTTGCTTCTAGGAATTACGGCTTAACAGCGTGCCTTGCTATAGGAGAGGGAAACTATATAAATTCCTGTGAACGAAAAAAAAAAAAAACATAATTATACTTAAGATGGACCAAGAAAATTACAAAAATAACTATTGTGCTTTAAAAATTTATCCCTTGAAGCGCAAATGTGGTTGCCCAAGAATGTATCCATGAGATATTAATGTATGGATAAGAATTCTCTATTAATATTAATATAGTGCTAGCTTTTTATGAAAAAAGTTTAAGTTTGAGTGATGTAAGAGAAAGAAAAAAATATAACAATCTTAGTTATCCATTATTTTTTATGTTGATGTGTCAATAGATTATCAAAAATTTAGCAAAAAAAATAAATAATAAAATAAAAATAAAAATGATAAGAATTTTTACGCATTAATGCATACAGGTTTCGTTTTTCTGTAATCAACAGCACTATGCAGATGCCTCTAGGTGATCATGTTTTCCGCATTTATTAGTGCAGTTGGTTTTGTAATTTGTTGGTTTTATTTTCTTTATGTATTACCATGATGTTGAAATGCTTGTTTCCTTCGATCACTTTTATGGAATATAATGCAACAGGGAGGTTGGACATCCAAGAAAAAACTAAATTCAATTTCATTCTTTATTTATTTTTATTTATTAAAAGGAAACATTATTCCAAATCTTAGTATACAATTTCCAAATCGAGGTTCAGAAAGTCCATCTAAGATGAAAACTCCATCTCCAGTGTAGTTGCACCTTCAGCTTAGATGGAGTGACTTTGTCACAAATGATTTGTTTAATTTGTTTTATGTAACTGATTAATTGTGGCTTTGTTGTGTTATTGTTGCAAAAAATAGGTATTTCCAAATGTTGAACTAATGATGAGTTGATGATTGATAATGAATAGATGATGAGTTAATGAACAATGTTGAAAATTTGGGTTTTCTAGATGAACTATTGCGTGTTGATGAACCTATGTTTAAGGTTTTTCAGAAGATGTTGAAGATGGTGAAATGTTTGTCGTTTTTAATTATTATTTCTATTTAATTTATAGACATTATGAAAAAGAATAAAATAAATTATAAGAAAAGAAGTAAGGACAATATGGACTTTAAATGGAGAAAGTCGATAAAAAGTTTATAGCTAACCATTGACCACTAACAAGAAGTTAGTACTATTAAGCGCACAAGTTCTGTGTGAGTGCAATATTGTCTAATATTGTGGGTGTATATGCATTTCACCCTTAAAAGTATTAATATTTGATTAATCACCTATTTCTATTTACACCATATATCCACACATTGATGAAATTTAATTAATCTTGATAAAATTTCCTTCTTAGGTGACAAGAAAAATAAATATAATTATGCAAAATATATATATTTTTTCATGCTTGCAAACTATTTTTTTCTACTTTTTTATTTTGTTTTCCTACTTTTTTACAGCTTAAAAACTTTTATTTAAAATAGTTCTCCAACTTGAAATGTTATAATTTTTTTTTCATGAGTATATTTTAATTTCTTTAACATTCATACAAAAAATCTCATCAAGTTTTATAAGATTTCATAAAAAGAGTGGATGGTTTAGACATATATTTTCATATTCATGAATTATTTTTCTGACATTTCTCTCTCTCTCTCTCTCTTTTTATAAAAAAAATCTCTTCACTTTAGAATCGTTTATTTATGAAGAAACTTCATTTTAATCATTGAGATGTCGAAAAAATATCAAATTCTTAAAACTCTTTTAGAAACAAATTTTTTTTCATTTTTAACTTTTTTCAAACTCTTCAAAAATCTAAACCGTCAATCAACTAATAGTCAAACCAAATAAAAAAATGAAAAAGACTCATTTGTCCCTCATAACTTAAAATGATCATTTTGTCCATTTATTACATGTCATTCGACCAATGAAAAGTTGATTTGCATACAATAATGTGATTATTGCTTTCTTTAAAAAAAATGATGATTTTTTTAAATTAAACAACAATTGAAAAAAAAAATTCAACCGAGATGAAATTTAAAAAAATATATAAACTCAAATGAAGATCACAACAATTTCAAAACAGGAAAAAAAATTAAAAGAAAAAATCAATCCAATTACCCATAAATGCAATCAAAAAAAAAAAAAAAAAAAAAAAATAAAATTAAAAAAAAAAGTTGCAAAAAAATTAAAAATTAAACAATAATAATATAATTAATATATTTTAAAAAATAAATAATAATAATAATAAAACAGATTTTTTAAAAAGAAAAAAAAAAACAAATTGTCAACAGAACGATCTGGAAATGTGGTTCCAGATCGTTCATTTGTGTTTGTTTCAATAAAATTGTATTGGCTTTTTTCTCACATTCTCTTCTTCTTCAGCTCTTTCCAGTCTAGAATAGTTTATTTATTCACTACACCCTCTAAATTCCAATATTAATTTTAAAGATATTAATAACTTTCTCTTTACCTCCAACTAGCAATGAGGGGACACAAAGTTCAGTCTCGGTGGAGGTACTGCTTCAAGCAGAAGAAAGAACGCTGAAGTTGCCTGGTCCACGATCTTAAAATAGATACAGAAGTCATAAATTCTGAATGTAGAAAAATGTTGGCTTTTGGATTAGGCAAATGCTGCTTCAAATCGCACACCATCTCTTAATAGGAATGATTAAGCACCTCTCTTGATCTTAAGAGATCAATAGTTCATATATATATATGTATATATGTACATGAAACAATTCGAAAGATCTATGCATTGTTCAAGCTACATTACGGTGAGTGTTTGTGGGTGAAAAACAATGTAAGTTTATATATTTTACAAGTTGTCTAATTTAGTTGTACATTTGCTTGCTTCTAGGAATTAAGGCTTAACTGCGTGCTTTGTTTACCATAGGAGAGGGAAACCATATAAATTCCTGTGAAAAAAGCATGATTATACTTCAAATTGACCAAGAAAATTACGGAAATAACTATCGTGCTTTAAAAATATATCCCTTGAAGCGCAAACGTTGTTGCCTGAGAATGTATCCATGATCAAAAATTAATTGTGAGGAGAATGCTGTACCAACAGTTCAAAATTTACAGCTTCAGGAGAATGCTCCTAACCCCTCCTAGCTTTGCAGACGTCAATGATTATCAGCCCGCCAAGTAAATAAAAATGATATCATGGTGGACCAAGTGCTTCATGGTGTTATTGATGCTTTATGCATGTGATACTTATCTGGCCAAATCTTTCCAGAACTTCAGAACTGGCAAAATGACTGAGCTATTATGGGTATGATAGAGTTGAACTATAAATTATTTAACTTTATTTATTATATTATGTGCAAAAATATTAAGACATAAAATTTGTGGCCAATGCACTTTAGGCTGTCCAGGAGAACTTGATAGAGAACCAATCTCCTCAGAAAGAAGAGCCAGCAAGAGGTTCCAAACCCCGCGTTGAAGCTGAGCAGGAAGATAAAGAGAATAGCTATCCCCGGCTACCGAGTGTGATTTTCTGGCAGTCTTGAACAGATCCATTTGAACCTGTAGTTGCTATTTTTTCTCCATGAAGTTCCAGATGGAGTCAAAGAGCTCTTTAGAAGGTCTGCGATCTTAAAATAGATACAAAAATCATAAATTCTGAATGTAGAAAAATGTTGGCTTTTAGAATAGGCAAATGCTGCTGTGGGATCCATCTTTTTGGAACTAATCTTTATGTTTTTAAGTATATTGTCTTAGACATATTCCAGCCTCATGTACATGGATATCTGAAAACCAGCTGCATTTCAGTCAGCCAAAAAGGGGATGGTGCTTGTTAAATTAATGCATACAGGTTTCGTTTTTCTGTAATCAACAGCTATGCAGATGCCTCCAGGTGATCATGTTTCCTGCATTTATTGGTGCAATTGGTTTAGTAATTTGTTGGTTTTATTGTCTTCATATATTTATATGATGTCGAAATGCTTGTTTCCTTCTATCTCTTTTATGAAATATAATGCAATAGTGAGGTTGGACACCCCAGGAAAACGTTATTGCACTCACTTGGCCTCAAACTGGATGCATCATGGATTCGATGTGCTCACTATATGAATTTGTCTGGTTGTCAGTATTAAATGAAGTTCTATACATGAGTATTGTCATGTAGAAAAATGAAGCGGCGCAGGAGACTTTGCTCATTTGTTAGAGTTCAGGGCATGCATTGCCTTCCTGTTGAAATGAGTATTCATTTTAATACTGAAGATGCATTTATGAGGAAGTACAGCAGAGGGGTGCATTTTAGAATATCCAATGTTATATAGCTATGATTAACTTTGAAGAAATGAATGAAAGTATTGAAGCTGTTTTTACTTCAGTACTTTCTTTCCATCTATTCTTGCATTAGTTGTTTAACCGGCTATTTACTTGCTAGAGAAGTTACACCTTTAAAATTTTCCCCAACCACCACTCTTACAAAAAGAAAAACTAGAAGAGGGAAGCAAATTAACTTCCCTTCAAATTCCAAAATTTGATGTATGTATTTGAGAGCTTTACTGTGGATTGAAATGGCTCTTAGAAAGGCTTGAAGTTTTTGTGGGTATCGTGTGATTTTGTATTCGCTTTTACATGGTGATGGTGTCTTCTAAGTTATTTTGTCATTTGCACATTTATGAACGAGTTAGCTTTGTTATTGACCAATTGGCAATTTTTATTTCACCGTTATGGCTATGAATACTTGAAAAATGTTATGATATTATTCATACTTCGAATGCTGATCAATGATCATGAAACACAATTGATCTCTTTAGTTTTAAGGGCTACCAGCAAAGTAATAGATCCAAATTGGTTGATTCCCTGCTCAACTAACTATTTATTTGGGCGTACATTCAAAGTATATGTAGAATACAAAGAAAATGATAAACAATATTGGTGTGTCACATTACGTTCTGATCAGCAAAGAATTATTAATTCATCAAGAAAAGACTTACTATTAAAATCTTTAATTAGTCACCATGGTCATATTGTTTTATTCCTCATATCGCTTCCGTGTGCCTTTCCCCTGTTGCTTACATCAACAGAAGATTTAATTCCCCTGCCAATATGCCAATGTGACAGCTGGGTACCCTTCAGTTGTACTACAGTTTTGTCCCTGTCATATGCTGTTTCTGTGGTCTTGTCTTCATCAAAGCAAGATAACAAGCAGCCAATTAACCAAAGTGCTTCACAGTGAGACATTTACATAAATACAAACAAAAACGAGAGAGAGAGAGAGACTTACTGGCTTCTGGGGTGTTCGATGGTTCTACTTGTGCGGTAGTTACATGTAACATCTTTGATGTAAGGAGCAGAATTGAAAGAAAAACAAGTACTGTGAGCTTACAAATACCAGCCATTTTAATTGTTGAAGAAATTGATTTAATTACCCAACTATATATAAACCTATATATATGATCCTGAAATCTATAAGAGTCAACCGCAAACATTATTTAAGATTAAGACTCAAATTTACATTTTCTTAACTTCAAGCTTGTGTTTCAATTCTCAAGTCAAACATAGAAGTATTTCATTCATAACGTGTTTTTATTTAGTAATATAATTATGATTTACTTGAACAATGACTAGTATGATCACCAACTTGTTCAATTTAAGTGTTTGACTGGTGCTAATCTGCCTACCCACCCGCTCGGTCTACCCATCTCACTTTAACATGTGTTTTTGAAATAAACTTAAATTCATCATGATTCAACGTATTTCTTATTAAAAATATTATTCTATACAGTTCTTAATGAATACTGTTCAAATTTATTTAAATTCACCAATGGTTCCATTGGATAATGACTAGGATTACCAAGTTATTCAATTAAGTGTTTGATTGTGCTAGGCAATTAGGGAGGTTGAAAATGCATGATCCCACAAGAACCCCACCCCATTGTGCCAGTTCATCCCACTTTGGAAATGTGTTTTCGAAATTACCCCGAATTCTCCTTGATTCCTTTTTTCACTAATTAAATATATTAACATAAGATAAAAGTATGAACGTGTAGATATGTGTGTGTACATTCCTAAATTCTTTGGAGAAACTAAAAAGTTGTCTAAGGCATTTACCATGTGATCCATCCTTTTGAAATCCTTCAAATGTTTGAATCTTCATTATGATTAAACATACTTAATTTAGAAACGAAACAAACAAATAGTATTTTGTTACAAAATTAAATATTCTTCAACATGCTTGAATCTTCATTATGATTAAACATACTTAATTTAGAAACAATGTGAATAAATAGTATTTTGTTACAAAATTAAGATAATACAAATTAATAATTACATTTATAGATTTTAGTTAATACCTTTTAAAATCATTAATTCAATATCCTTTTACACTTTTCAGGGGTGACTCTATTGCCGTCCAATAAAATCCTCTCTACACTTATTTACTCTCCACTACATATATATGTTTAACCTCCAAAATTGTTTATACACTCTTTGCACCCTTCAAATTACCAAAACTAACCTTAAAGTTTGTAATCACTTTCAAACATGTAATTGTTTTCTCTCAAAACCCATTTAATGTTTTATTAATTTTTTTACATCCAATAAAATATCAAGAAACAAGAAAAATCCAACCACAAAACAGATCGAACAATTCCTTTTGTTTCTTTTTGTGGTACGGGGTATTAAATTTAATTAGCATTATACAATTCATTGATTTTTAATTGAGCTATTTTATTGTTTTTGAAAGCGATGACAACTCCAGTTTGATCGTATGTATTGGCTTGGCAGTGTTTCTTCTTGCTTAACTCAAAGTATTTCCTCAACTAAAGAACCAACACTGCCGCTAATCTCGAAAATTATCAACTCAAACATCTCAAATGTCATGAAAAATGCCCACACATGCAGTAGAAGTAGAAATCCTTCCACTAGTATTTATTGCATTTGCTAAGTGTTTATTGCATTTGGATTAGTATTTATTACATTTATTAAGTGTTTCCATTTAGTAAAATATTTATATAATTTATGTCTACAATAACTAGTATTGATGTCGCGTTCAATTTAAAGAGTAATGCTAAGAAAGTTCTCCCTGCACCCATTAATCTCACCACCCACATTTAAATTTTAAAATCTGCTCCCTATCTACAGGAAACAGCAGGTTGTTAATCTTCTGTAAGTCCCATTGATGCTTCTCTAGATCGATCAATTCTGCCACTTTAATGGAAGGCCCCGTAGGAGTAACAACCTTGAAAGATCTCGGTCTTGGGATCCACTGGTCTTTGAACACATCAATTTCCTTCCCATTACCTACTTGCCAAACCCAGCCCTTTAAGAGCACCTCACGCCCCCACAGAATGCTCCTCCACGCATGAGAGACACCATTCTTACAAGAGTCCTGCAGAAAATCAGATTTTGGAAAGCATAGCGATTTCAATGATGCAAAAGATTTTATGAATTGTGGGGCTTTTAAGTCGTCAAATAATGATTTGTCGAGGAGTATTTTAATTTAAATAAATGAGTGCAAGAGATATAGCTTCATGGACTTGTGAGAGCAAGACACTTCGTTTAAATTCTTCAACTAAGTAGATGTACCTAAAAATTTTTCAAACTCGAGATGTGATAATAACGGGGATTTAATTTTAAATAAAATATTAGGGTTGTTTTACGAATTGAGCGTCTGATTTTTCCGGCAGTCTTGAACAATACCGTTTGTACTTGCAGTTGCTGCTTTTCCTCCATGAAGTTCCAGATGGAATCAAAGAGGTCTTTAGAAGGTCTGCGATCTTAAAATAGATACAAAAATCATAAATTCTGAATGTAGAAAAATGTTGGCTGTCATAATAGGCAAATACATATAGCTGCCAATCTCTGGAAGTTATATAGCTATGATTATTTTAGAAGTAAAAAGAGTGAAAGTAATGAAGCTGTTTTCATTTCAGTATGGTCTAGTTTTCTATATATTCATTCCTGTTATATTTGTTTAACAGACTATTTACTTTCTACAGAAACAAGCTTCCCTCCAAAGTCCAAAAATTGGTCTTTGTATTTGCAGAGCTCTACTGTAATTGATATAGCCTCTAGGAAAGGCCGGAAGTTTTATGAACGAGTTAACTATTTTTGTTGACTAATAGACAAATTTTGCTTTGATGTTGTTGGTATAAATACTGGGAAAATGTTATAATGTTATTCATGCTTTGAACTTAGATCCCGAAACACAATCTATATCTTTCTCTTTACTGAGTTGAGAGAAAAGTTGTAGGACCAAATTAGTTAGGAGAATCCGTTTCTTTGCTCATCTTAGTAATTATATGTGATTTTATTAATAATGAGAAAGAGAATACAAAGAAAATGATACATAATATTTGTGTGTCACATGATATTTTGATGAAGAGAGTATTGCTATTTCATCAAGAGAACACTTGCTACTAGAATCAAGAAAACACTTGGTAGTAGGATTTTTAATTACGATAATTATGGCCACAGCCGGTTCCTCCCTGCTCCGCAATGTAGGCCACAGCTGGCTGGTCCATGCTCTGGTTTGCTTCTACCGGCAGAAGATTTAAGTCCCCTACCAATAGGCCAATGTGGTTCTTGTCTGTTGTCCTTGTCATCTGATATTCCTGTGCTCTCGTCTTCATCATATGATGATGAAATATTGCCAATTAGCCAAAGCATTTCATAGTATTACATGAACATACTACAAACACAAAAGAGACAGAGAGAGAGAAAGAGACTCACCGGCTTCTGAGATGTTTGATGGTTCCACTTGTGCAGAAGATACATGTAACATCTTTGATGTAAGGAGTAGAATTGAAAGAAAAACAAGTATTGTGAGCTTACCAATACCACCCATTTTAATTGTTGAAGAAATTGATTTAATTACCCAACTATATATAAACCTATATATATAATCATGAAATCACTAAAAATTAACCATCTAAGACTCAATTTTACGTTTTCTTAGCTACAAGCTCTGTGTTTCAATTTTCAAGTCAAATGTAGAAGTATATACATTTCATTTACAATGCGTTTTCATTTAGTAATATAATTATGATTTACTTAGGATAATGACTAGTATGATGGTCAAGTTGTTCAAGTTGAGTGCTAATCCGCTTACCCATCCCACTTTGAAATTATCCCAAATTTGTCATGATGACACCTGTCGCTTATCTAAAATATTAATACTAAATCAATAAATATTAATATATATTATTTTTAATTAATAATTTGTAAAATATTTTAGGTGTTTGACGGTGGCAGTTGATTAGGATTTAGAAATGTTAAAAAGGCCCAACCGCATGGTGACTCCACCACATTCTGGCTACCTGTCCCACAATTAGGAATCATATTTTTAAAATTACCTCAAATTCGTCAGCCCACTTATTGTTTATTAAACATAGGATAATCCGAAAAAACATAGTTTGACTATATCTCTTTTTTACCACATATGATTTTATTTTTATCTAAAATTCAATTTAAACAGTAAAAATTCCCTTTGAAGACATATAAAAAGACGACAATGCTCCCGACAGTCGCAAATTTCGTTAAATTGACTTGATTGACCATTTGATTCTAAAAATAAAAATACAAATGCAAGAAAAAATTAATTAAAATATAAAAATCAAATAGATAATATTGAATATAAAATTATAAAAAATGTCAAGATATTTTTATTTAAAAATAAAAAATATATATATAACAAAAACCTATTCTTTTTCTCCCAAACTACCTCTCTCTCTTTCCTCTTTTCCTCTTCTCTCTAACTCCGGCCGAGTGATGATAGTGGCAGAAGATCTTTACAGTGGCAGTGTTGTTGATGGATGGTGGCGAAATACCTCTTTCTCTCTTTCTCTTCCCCCTCTTTTCCTTGTTTCCTTTTCTCTCTCTCTCTCTGTCTCCATCTCCAGCCAGTTCAACCATTGGAGACCACGGTGGTCTCCACCATTAAAGACCATGGTGGTCTATGGTCTATCATTGGAGACTTGGGTGGTCTCCAATGGTGAAGACTAGTGGTTGTGGGTCTCTACGGTGGAGACCTAGTTTGGGTCTCCACCATCGGAGGGTGGTTTGTATGGTAACGGTTTCTATGTGATTGGATGTTATGGGTAGTGGAAAGGCTGGGTTTCGAGCAATTGGATTTTTTTAAGGTTCTATTTGAAGATGATGGTATCAAAGCTTCTTTGAAGGTCTGATTTTTTTTTTTTTTTTTTTTTTTGGTAATAGTTTCATTTTTAAAATTAATCCCCTTTTTAAATTTTTTTTAAAGATAGTTAAAGATCTCCAAATCTTCAACTTCAACTTTAATCGATTTGTTTTATTATTTTCTTTTGATCGGGCTAAAATTAAGCACGATTTTATATTCTCAACCGATGTTTTTGTGATTAAAACTCGAGTAAAATAGAGGTGTTCTAATTTTTTCTAAGTGTTTTGTGCAGAAATTGAATTGATAGACTGATTTGTAATTTTTTGGGATAAAAGTTGAAATTTTTAAAACCTGAGGGGCTTTTTCATAATTTACCTACATACCATAGTTGTAGATCATGAACCTGCAGCCCAAATCAGTAGGTGGGTACTGGGATTATACGTAGGTAGCAGGCTTGCGTGAATGGACTGCACCTAGACTTGTATTTTGTTTCACGCGTAAATAACCTGTAGGGGAGTTTTAAGCGGTCAAAGCATGCGTTTATGATTCAACAAAATTTCCATGCTAATTTTACTCGTGGAGAATCATCATTGATGTCTTCAAAGATTTTTTAGAAGCCAATTGAGTCAAGTAAAACACATTTTGAAGGAAGTCTGTAATGCGGTCAATTGTTAGCTTATAGAGGATCTCGAAGTTAATTTTTGCAGGAATTCAAATGCATGGGAGTGGATTGTTTTAGTTAAGGAATTTTGAGTAGTAGTGGTGATTTTGAAGAGAAAATCATGGCAGTCAGCAGAGCATATTATGATATTCAAAGTAGGGAATCAAGGGGAGGAAGTCAATCAGGTGCTTGAAAAATATCTCTCCTTCTCATATAAATTCATATTTTTCACCAAAGTTGCAGAAATCGCTACTCGCTTATCGATCGATTAGGTAGCAATTAGCGATTTATCGGTTACTTGGTGAGTAATAGAGGATCAATCGGTGAGTACTGTTTTAGGAAAAAAATATTAGTTTTTGGAATATTAATATGTAAATTGGTATTTTTCTAAATATGAGGGGTCAAAATTCAAATATTAATATAATTTTATCAAACTTGAGGGTTTTTGTGTAATTTTTCCTAACATATATATACACACACAAAAGCCCTCGCTATTCTCTCTCATCCAAAGCCGTCGCACACCTTTTTTTTTCTCTCTCTCTTCTTTTTCTTCTTCTTCTTCCGATCAACGTTCTTCTTCTTCTCTCGCCAATCTCGTGTGTATTAGTGACGACGACCTCATCTTGTCATGACTCATCCATCAGATCAGCAGCATGAGTATGGCAATGAACAGTGGAGACAACGGCCGTGACCTCGACCCCGACCTTATCCACCCACGCAACAACCATAACCAAGTCTCTCTCTCCCTCTTTGATCTCTCTCACTCTTGATGGATGATTCCATCAACAGTTCAATTACGATAACCATGATTCACTAGCCCTTTGCTTGGTTTTGTGATGCAAATCAACAAGTGTTAGTTTTTGATTTAACAATCAAAATTTGTTTATTGTTTGAATGATTTAATTTTTGGTTGTTTTTGAGTTTTTTTTTACCGATTTTGTGGCGAGTTGGACTGTTTCCTGGCAACTTGGTCGATTACTCACCTCTGGCAATCAAGACCACCGATTTGGGGGTTATCAGACTGGCTAGGTGCTGATCAGCAAATAGCCGGCGAAAAATCACTGGTAATCGACGAAAAATCATCGGTAACTGGCGATTTTTACAACACTACTTTTCGCAGACGGGGGGGGTCTCTCGGTTTTTAGGTTTTTTTGGCTCTTTTGGATGGTAGAAGAGAGAGTTTGAGGGGAGTGGAATTTGAAGGACGATTTCAACGTTCCAAGAATTCAATGTGCTTCTGTTTGTTCAAGTTCAAGGGTAAGAAGCATCTCAGAGAATACAACGCAATGACTATTTTATCTTTTTGGTTTATTTTGTCACTGTTGATTATTTTTGTTTCAGTTTTATTCACTGTGTTATTCAACCATATGTCGAACTAATCTTAATTTATGAGGTTACAATATAGCTAATTTATTTCATTGTCTATTCAATGATTTTTAGTGTTAATTGATTATTATTTTCTTTTTTATTCATATTCTATTCTATTGGAACCTAATACTATCAATTAAGTAAGGTCTGTTAATTGATAGATGTTGTGACCATGATATGCTTGATAAAGGTATCATGTGTTAGACGTCAATAGAATGGTATAATCCATACAGGATAGACATATACCTATAGGGAATGGGTAACTGAGACTTCATGAATTCAAGACTGTTCAATCTACATAGATATATAGTAGATTAATTATCCTAGATAATATTACTTAACCGTTTGAAAGAGACCAGTAATTAATCTAGAGTTCTATCCGATTAAATACAATATAAAAGTAATTATTTTTATGAAAACAAAATGAGAATAGGTTAATGAAATAAAGAGGTGAAATTGTGTCTTAGATATACTCATTTGTTGTTAGTTCTATCAATTAATTTGTTTGTTTATTTAATTTTTTTATTTTTATTAAATATATATTTTTTCATTTTGTTAACTTTAATTCTCTTTTAATTTTGATAGTTTGAATAAAGTTGTTGTCGATCAATTTTGGTAGTTGGCACGTAAAAGTAACAATTGTCCTTGTAGGAACGACCTTGATTTGTCATTATATTACATTGTGACCGTGTATACTTACACATGACCTATTATAATTAATGCATTAAGATTTACCCATCATCCCTATAAACCCATATTAATGTTTTACTGATTTTTAAGCGAATAAGGTGTCATCTTATTCGTTTGGCCAGCGTTTCTTCTTTCCCAACCTGAAGTATAGTATTTCCACAACCACCAAAGGCACCTCTGGCTAAACCCGAAATTTAAACATCTCAAATATCATGAGAAATGACCATATAGTAGAAGCAGAAATCCTATTTGAATAATGGTCCCAGTGAAACACCATTGTGCAACTCAACTGAATCCAGGTTGATTTTAAAATGGTTGTTCAATGAATTTATCTAATCAAAACACATTTAAATTATATTGTACTTTGTACAAGAGTATCTTTTTTTTATTTTTTATTTTTTTTTACTAGCACTGTTTGTTGAATAAATTTTGTCCTTGTTACCAAACTAGTACTTACGTGGTTAGAACTTTTATGGCATCTATTTTAGATTTGGGACAAAATTACGCTATACACAAATTGAAATAAAACATTGTCTGTCAGCACAAATGAATAAACAAGAGGGAGGAAGAGAGTGAAAATGCAACGGTTCGATAGACCCAAATTGACAGCGTCTTTGACAAGAAGGAAAGAGGATTTCTAACAGGGAGTTCTATCACAGCTGCAATGAAGACTTCCACAGCAAATTAGACAACGAGTCTGACAACATTAATTGATTGTATTTTGAGTTTGTTAAAATTGAGGGTTAGTTTCCTTGGGATTTTAGGATGGAAAATAAAATAAATTTGTGTTTGATGAGCGTAGGAGATGAAATTGAATGTAAAAATCGTTTGAGAAGTCTATGAATGAAGAATTACAACTGGTTTTCGAGTTTCAAAAAGATGAAGTCTATTTTTTGTTTGGGTCATATGTTTGGGCATGTGTCATGTGTATGGGACATGTGATCTACTGATCTTTACTTGGGATATATGGTCAAGTGTTTGAGACATATGATAGTATGTTGGACTATCACTATAATCACACATTTAACATCAATAATACTCTTATTAACTTATGCAGAGTAGCAGGACCAAATGAGTAAGGACAATTTGATTCTTTACTCGTCTAAGCGTTTATCTAGGTGCACATTCAACTTATGCAAATTTTGTTTAATACATAAATAAATAATAAATGGGATTGGAGCAGGAAAAGTTAACCCCACAATCATCTCGTTTTTCGAAAAGGATTTTAAAATTAACTCTAAACCTATTTATTTTAACTTAATTCCTTTTCGTTTGGGACAAGAGGAGGCTGATATCCCCGGGTTTGGAAACCCCACTCACCATGGCAATAAGGATCAGGGCTGAATTGCCTAATTATTCCTGCCGGATGAAGGGCTATGTTTCAGGTGGCCTATTGGGCAAGAAGATTTAATTCCCCTACTAATATGCCAATGTGGTACTTGGTTGCCTTCTGTTGTACTACAGCTTTGTCTTTGTCATCTGCTATCAAGATAACGTTTATCCAATTAGCCAAATTACTCCATTAATATTACATTTACATTGATATAAACACATACAAGAAAGAGAGAGATCCACTGGCTTTTGGGATCTTTGATGGTTCCAGTCGTGCAAAAGGTACATGTAACATCCTTGACGTAAGCAGCATGATTGACAGAAAAACAATTATTGTGAACTTGCCAATGCCAGCCATTTTGATCGTTGAAAGAGAGTGATTTGATTATTTAACTATATATAGACCTATATGTATGGCCCTTGAACCTTCAAGAGTCAACCGTCCAATAATATTTTAGACTAAAGTTTTACCTTCATCTATCGTCCCACCAAGGTGGGATTACGACCCCACCCTCCTCCGCGTACGGCGCACCACTTCCACTTTGGAATTGTATTATGGATCCCACTTATTTCTTATTCAAAATATCAATATTTAACTAATAAGAATTATATATATATATAAAGTGATTCTACCATCAGCATTTTTTAACTAAAAGTTAGAACAAACCAATCAAATTCAGTCGTTGCATTCGCTCTTCTAAAACAAATTCGCTCTTCTTTTTAATTCAAATGCAATTGATGAATTTGATTAATTCATCATAATTTTTTAAAATTAGAAGGTATTGATGATAGAATGACTATATATATATATATATATTTTTTTTATATATGTAAATTTTAATTAATATGCAATGAGTATTACCATCATGTTGTTCAATTTAAATGTTTGAAGGTGCTAACCACTTAGGGATGTTAAAAAAGTCTGACCCTCACCCCACTCCGTCT
Organism: Litchi chinensis; assembly: GCA_019925255.1. Lineage (NCBI taxonomy): Eukaryota > Viridiplantae > Streptophyta > Magnoliopsida > Sapindales > Sapindaceae > Litchi > Litchi chinensis. Next base: position 30,623,805 of record CM034462.1, on the reverse strand, counting down.
CCTATTTAGTACCTATTAAAATAATAATAATATTTAAATAACAAAATTAATATATACATTTTTTAATTAAAATTATTTAAACTCAACAATGATTCATCTTGATAATAATTATCATTATCATTTAGTTGTTCAAATTAAGTGAATGATGGTGCTAGTCAATCAGGGATGGTGAAAAAGCTCAATCCCCACGCCACTCTATCTACCCATCCCACTTTGGAATCTTATTTTTGAAATGACCTTAAATTCATATTATATATATAGGGTTTTTATAATCGAAATGTCATAACTTTAAAAAGTAAAGACCAAACAATTAAATTTATCAATTTCATTTAAATTACATAGAAAAAAAAATTTATTTTAGGAGAGAGAATGTAATGAGTGAATTTGATTAATTAGTCCTTACTTTTTAAAGTTAGAACGTCCTAATTATAAAAAATTTATATATATATATATATATATAATTTTTATGGTAAGTGTCTCCTACATTTAAAATGTTAAGATTAACCAATTAAATTCATACATTGCATTCCCTCCCTTAAAATAAATTTTCTCTCTTTTTTAATTCAAATGCAATAAATGGATTTGATTGATTTGTCCTAACTATAAAAAAGTTAGAAGGCATTGACCATAGAAGTTTTGTATATATATATACATATATAATTTTCATTGTTAGTGCATTCTAACTTTTAAATTATTAAGATCACTAATCAAATTCATCAAACGCATTCTCTCTCCTAAAAAAATTCTATCTCCTACTTAATTCAAATACAATTGATGAATTTGATTGATGGTCTTAACAATTTAAAAATTAGAATGCACTAATTATAGAAGTTCTATGTATATATATGCACATTCTACAATACACTTTAGGTATCGATACACATGACAAAGAAAAATGAGTGATTGTATTTTAAAATTACTAATTGTAATTTATTATAAATGTGATCTAACAGATCATTTAATTGTAATTAAATATAATAAATTATAATAAGTAATTTTAAAATGTAATAACTTTTTTTTGTCAAGCGTACTCCATTTGTGACCAAAGAAACCCAATATATATATATATAGAGAGAGAGAGAGAGAGAGAGAGAGAGAGACAGAGAGACGCCCTCGAGTTGTTCAAATTAAGTGATTGACTGTGCTAATCAATTAAATGAATGACGGTGCTAGTCAATTAGGGATGGTAAAAAAGCTCAACCCCCACCCCACTCCGCCTACCCATCCCATTTTGAAATCGTGTTTTTGAAATTACCTTGAATTCCTCATGACCCCGCTTATTGGTTACATATATAAAATCAACCATCAAACATTATTTAAGACTTAATTTTACATTTTCTTAGCTTCAAGCTAGCTTTGTGTTTCAATTTTCAAGTGAAACGCAGAACTATATTTTATGTACAGTACGTTTCCATTTAGTAATATAATTATGATTTACTTGGATAATGACTAGTATATATGACCGTCAAGTTATTCAATTTAAGTGTTGGACCGGTGCTAATCTATCTACCCACCCACTTGGTCTACCCATCTACTTTAAAATTGTGCTTTTGAAATTATCCCTAATTCATCATGATTCAGTTTATTGCTTATTAAAAATGTTAATATTTAATCAATAAAAATTAGTATATACAGTTCTTAATGAATATTTTTCAAATTTATTTAAATTCACCAATAGTTCATTTGGATAATGACTAGTATTACCATCAAGTTATTCAATTTATGTGTTTAATTTTGCTAGTCAATTTACAAATGCATGATCCCACGAGAACCCCACCCCACTGTGCCAGCTCATCCCACTTTGGAAATGTGTTTTCGAAATTACCTCGAATTCTCAGTGACCCCTTTTATCGCTTATTAAATATATTAATGTAGGGTGCAAGCATGAACATGTAGATATGCGTGTGTATATTCCTAAATTCTTTAGAGAAAACTAAAAAATTGTGTACGGCATTTACCATGTGATCCATCCTTTTGAAATTCTTCAACATGCTTGAATCTTCATTATGATTAAACATAATTAATTTAGAAATGATATAAATAAACAGTATTTTGTTATAGAATCAAGATAATATAAATTAATAGTTACCTTTACAGATTTTAGTTAATACTTTTTAAAATCATTAATTCAATATCTTTTTACACTTTTTAGGGGTGGCTCTATTGCCGTTCAATAAAATTCTCTTTACACCTATTTACTCTCCACACATATGTTTAACTTCTGACATTGTTTATATACTCTTGCGCCTTCAAATTACCAAAAACTAATCTTGAAGATAGTAATCACTTTTAAATATGTAATTGTTTTCCCTCAAATCCCATTTTAATGTTTTATTAAAAGAATGTTGGAGAGGATGACCGGAGATGAAAGAGAATGAGAGGTTGGTGGAAGGTTAATTTTATCCAATTTTATGTGGGTTAGGACACAAATGATATTTTAATTTTTTTGAAACACAAATGATGCAAAAAAAAATTTAAAGCCTTTTATTGGTATTTCAACTTTTATTTGTTAATTTAATTTTTTATTATTATTATTGTTATTATTGGCTTTCTTATATGAGAATGTTATTACCAAGAAATAATGTATAACAAGGTGATACAACATATATTGCTATAATGCCTATATTGTGGCATAAGTTCTTTTTTATAAATTAAAGTTTTTGTATCGATAGTTCAAACCTTTGTTATAGTTCCTGAGTCCTAGACCATAATGTCTTTGCTAGGCCAGAAATCTTATAAAAAAAAAATTATCAATTGATGATATTATGCTAACAAATAAATCACTTTTGGTAAGAACAAAGATAAAACTAGAGAGACAAAATTAGTGTTTATTCTTTTTTCTTTTTCTTTTTTTTTTGAAAAATGAAACTTATTCAAAATTTAATTCCAAATATTCATATAATTCCTTAATTTCCTTAATATTCATATGGCTCCAAAAAATTTCTTCTTTTGCATTGACTTAAGTCTTCTCTAGATTCCAAGGCCATAGTGAAATCTAATAAAGTGATGATGAAGGAATTTTTACAACTCCAGTCACAATCGAATAAGCTAGCTTATATTCCAAACTAGACTACTCTTAGTTTACTAGATGGGTGGCATTTTGCTTGTACAACTATGGTAATACGCATAGTTTAACACATACCTCCTCGGTCAATTTTTGTTTAATACTATTAAATAGTCATATAGAAGTGCTCTATTAATTCTTTCACAATAGAGTTCTAATCTCTGTTTAATTTGGAAAAAATATTTTTTTTTTCTAATTTGAAAGCACATTATTCCCACATATTCTATACTTTACAATTCATGTAACTCCGAGGATTGATGGGATATTAAGGAGCAATCAAGACAAAATTATTTAGAAAGGTTTTGAAGCAGCAAAAAGTTTTGTAACTTTAAATGCATAGCCCATTGCAATGAAACCAAACGTGATCAGTGTTGTGGCAACTTTTCTTTTCTTTCAATTATTTTTCTTTGCAACCATCAACAGTAGTTATATAGCTTCTGCAATAGAAGCACTTATGTGGGTCGCATCCAAAGTGATAAGTGTGGCAACTTTAAATGCAGAGCCCATTGCAATGAAACCAAATGTGATCAATTAAAAAGTCGTTTTCCATGCATATTCAAAAATACATTTAAAAAAATAAGACCAAACACTTTTGCACTTTTTTTTTTAAGCGAAAAATCATTTTCAAAAGTGATCCAATTGTTTTTGAAAGTGAAAAATCATTTTTAAACGTGATCCAAACATAACCTTAATTATTCTATATTATTATTTATAATCAGTGTTGGTCTTCTCCTCTAGTCATATAATTGATTTTTAATTTTCCTACCCACTCTTTGAAGTTTTAAGTAGACTCATTCTCTTCATGAGCCTAATCAAGAGACACAGGGTTTGGTCTAGTGGTACACCCACAAAAGTTACCCACTGTAGCCTTTAATAGGTTGTGGGTTCTACTCTTAAGTTCCACAAATTGTGGGCAATTTTCCTCCACTCTATGTGGGTTGCCTCCTCCCGTTTTCTGTGAGTTGATCCTCAAGCCAAGCTTTAAAGTTTCATTTCAATTGATCCTGATAGAACTCTAGGCAAGTAACAGCACTAAAAAAAAGCATAATCGGGGTTATAATAGGTTACTGGGGCTTAGGCCAAAATTTCAAAACTCGATTTTTTATATTCAGCATGAAAAATAATAAAATTTATAAAATTTATTTTGTTCTTTAAAAGTATTTTTCAGATGAAAAAATAATTGATCAAATTTCGTATTCTGAATTTTTAATAACAGTTTTTCTATACATAATATAGCTAAAAATTGATATCACCATTTATATTTTTATTAGACCTTTAACAAGTGTTCCCATTCATTGATGTATTACGTGCCAAAAGTACAATAAATAAAACTGATGTATTACGCGCTTTTGGGCTGTGTAGGAAAACAAGATGGACAACCCAGGCTCCTGAGACTGAAGAGCCAGCCCGAAGTTCCATAGGAACCATTGCTTCATGCCTAGACCAGTAATACTAAATGACACAGATGTTTAATGTGACTGGTCACATGCATCACAAGGCTATTTGTACTCTTGAAATTCCACACCTAATGCAGAAAACTTCTATTGCCTACCTTTCGAACTGAAATATTCCTTTCAATACTGAAAATGCATTTATATAACATCTAAGGGGTACATTTTGCAATCTCCAAAGTGATATATATGTATTCAGGGTTAATTTAGAAAATGACTAGTATTATCATCATGTTCTCCTGGGATGTGGCAGTGAACAGTACAAGTAACCAAAATGGAAAATATTCAAGCTGTAAAGATCTGTAAAGAATAGTAAGTGCTTGACGATGTTTGTTGCACAATGAAGATAAAAAGTAACATTTTGAGATGCAGGAAAAGAGGAGCAAATACCTCCCTCCAAAGTCCTAAGTTAAAAAACAGATGTATGTATTTTGTTGTTGAAATAGCCTTGTAGGAAAGGTTAGAAATTTTGTGAGCAATAATGTGATTTATTCTGAGTTCCTTTGTTGTTTGCCCACTTATAGTGAGTGTAACTTTGTTGTTGACTGGTTGGCAAATTCTGCTTTTTAGTCCTTGGTATGAATAGTAAGAAATTGTTACTATCTTTTGTTCATGCTACGCACATATCAATCTCTTCAATTTGTAAGTGTCAGCAAAGTAGCAAGACAAAATTAGTTAGGACAAGTTAATTTTTTGCTCATATTTAGACATACATTTAAAGTATGCAATTTGTTAATAAATGAGAAAGAGAATACCAAAAATATGATAAATGATATTGATACGTTACATAATATTTTGATTAACAAAGAAACACTACTTTATCAATAAAAAACTTTCTGATAGGATCTTTAATGACCGGATATATCCAAAATAATTGTGAGATCCATGTCCACCGCTGGGTCCAGGTCATCCTAATGTCCTACACCATCGGGATGGGGTTTGCTTGGTTGGACACTAATTTTAATTCCCCTAACAATATGCCAATGTGTTGCTCGGATATTCTTCTTTTGTATAACAATTTTGCTCTTGTCATCTGGTACTCCTGTGCTATTGTCTTCATAATATCGTGATAACAAGTTGCCAATTAGCCAAAGTACTCCTCAGTAATACATTTACATATATATAAATAAACACAAACAAGAGAGAGATAGAGACAAAGACACTCACTTGCGATGTTTGATGGTTGTCCTTGTGCAGAAGATACATGTAACCACCTTGATGTAAGCACCAGAATTGAAAGAAAAACAAGTATTTTGAGCTTGCTAATACCAGCCATTTTGATTGTTGAAGAGATTAATTTGATTACTCAACTATATATAAACCAATATAGATGGCTGAATCTTCAATAGTCAACCATCTAATACAAATTAAGAGTCAACTTTTCATTCATCTATTTCTTTGACATGTTCTTAGTTCTAACCTATAGGCTTAAGTCTCTGCATACACCCCCTCTTCTTCATTTTAAGTCAATATATATGGCCATAAAGTCTTTAAGACTATGCTTGGCGCACAGGGTTGGAATAAAATGGATTGAATTTGATTAAAATTAAATGGAATGGATTAGATTAGATTGAATTAAAAAAAACTATTATCTCATATTTAGTTGAACTTGAGATTAGATTAAAATTATACTATATTGTGTTTGGTGTAGGTTAGGATTGGATTTAAATAAAATTAATTTAAATATTTTATAATTAAAAAAATGAAAAAAGGGAAAAAATGTTTTATTAATTTAAAATAGGGATTAATTTCAAATACTAAAATGTATGTTATGATTAAATTGGAATAAAATTAATTTAAATATTTTATTATGTAATCTAACCTATAAATCATTTTTCAAAAAAGTTATATAGATTTTTTTAGAATTATATTATTTTAAAATATGAGTAAATAAAGATTAATTTTGAAAATGAAGTTATTAGAAGGAAGAGAAATGGGGTTGGTAGAAGAAAGAGAAAGAAAAGTACATTGCAATTAATGACAAACATAATAATAATAATAAGCTTTGAATCTAACCTTATTGAATCCTCTAGTGGAGCATGGGAATAAGCGTTCCCATGACAATGAGAATAGAATGAAGATAAAATTAGGTTTTCATTCCCAAGTTGGTCTCTCCATTCTCAATATTTTAAGAGTTCGGGATATCTTTAATCCCAAATTCATCTCAAATCTGACTTTCCAAACACAACCTATAAGTCAACGGTTAGCTAGCATTACATTCATCATTTTCCCTGCTATTTTCTTTAGTTCTAAGCTTGTCATTACTCACAAGTCTCCGCATTCACACCTTGTTTATTTTAAGTCAGTCATCTCTGCCTGCACACCTTGTTCAGATTAAGTCAGTCTAAGTCTTCTAAAGCAGTAGTCATTTGTTTTTGTATATAACATTTCTTCCTTTTTTCAGTAATGGATAGTTGGATTTCATAGCCTTTTACAAGTGTTCGTACAGGGAATAAAACTGATGTGCATTGCACTTTTGGGCTATGCAGGAAAACATGGAGAACCACGCTCCTAAGACTGAAGAGCCAGCCTGAAGTTCCATAAGAACCATTGCTTCACACCTAGACCAATAATAATATCACACACTAAATGACACAAATGTTTAATGTGTCTGGTCACATGCATCACACGGCGTGATATTACACGCCTAATGCAGAAACTTCTATTACATCCAAGGAATACATTTTGGAATCTCCAAAGTAATATATAGTCAGTGTTAACTTCGAAAATGGCTAGCATTATCATCATGCTGTCCAGCAATGTGGCAGTCAACAGTACAAATAACCAAAAAGGAAAATATTCAAGCTGTAAATATCTGTAATGAATAATAAGTGCTTGACAATGTTAGTTGCACAAAGAAGATAAAAAACAACATTTTGAGATGCTTTTAGATCAAATATTGAAGCCATAATTTCATTCCAGCTAAGAGTTTGTCCAACAGACATTTCCTTCTCCAGAGAAGCAGCAATTTTAAAAATTTTCCCACCCCCCACTACCCCAATGAGAAAACTGGAAAATAAATAAATAAATAAGGAGCAAACTGCACTCCAATGTTCAAAATCAGGATTTCATTAGCAACCTCCTCCAAAACGGCTATCCCCTGTGTGTAAAGAATAAGAAAACTCCTATACTGGATGCTCTCCAGACAACTACTATAGCCCAAAAGTTTTATTGAAACAAAAAATGGTAATGGGGTGACAAAAAGGAAAGGAAGAACTTATGGAAACCTGGATGGGTAGAGACCATTAGATCCTGGTACTTGAACAGGACGAATTGCGGGGATGGGAGGTTGCAGAACTGGAATGTGACCTGGCACTGCAAAAGGCTGCAGTCCATTGGCGATAAGAGGCCAAGGCACACATAGTTGCATCGCTTGACCAGGTGCAGTTCCTGCATTCAAAACACAAGTTAAATTCTATGAAAAATTACCATCATAAAGGAACAATAATTATAGATTCTTGCAGTTCTGTGAAGACTACTTAAGCAGTCAGTTCATATATACAATTGACATTGCAGGCCTAAGACAGCAAACTTTATTCAAGCAGTAGTAGTGAACAGTAAAATGTAAGAATCTGCCTTTTTTTTGCTATAGAAATACTCAATCATTTATTTCAACACATATAAACCTTATTACTTGTTTTTATACCTTGATGCTTTGGAAATTGGACGTGATGCGGAGTCAATGGAGGACGTATAGATACTAGTGAGATAGCTGCCACACCCTGAGCCATATCCTTTGAATTCAGAATAGAATGTGGTTAGTCAATCAGCAAATTACCTGCTGAAATAATCACGTACAAAATAAGCATAACATAGATGTAGAAACGTAGCTCTAATTTCTAGAGCAATCTTCTCTGACTTGAGATAGTAATTGTCCTCCTTTGATAAGCAACACAAAGTAACATAAATGCAGAGGTCCATTTTTATTTCATTTCATCTATTGAACATGCAAGATAGATTTTAGTCCCAATTTTCTTTGTGTATTGTCGAAAGTTCCAAACCATAGTTAATAGGTAACACCATGTGCAAGGAAGAAATTATAACTAATTCTCTATAATAATGTGGTCAATAAGTTTACACCTCTATCTTATATGGATGCATAGCGTCTACTCTCAAGTTCCCTTCCTTCAGCGAGACACTGAGACTGAGGACACAATGTTGATTGTTTGTTTGCCTAACTTGATCTACTCAGCCGTGTTTTAGAATATCATCAGCCAACCAAAAAATAAAAGATTATAGAAGTTTGCATCAATTAAACCAGTACAAGTTCTCTTTGCTTCTAACATGATACTCATTACTTCTTGTTTCAGCCAAGCAGCAATAGAGAGAAATCTAACTTTATCGAACAGAGTGATTCAACTAGTCAATCTTATCATTAAAGAGGCATGTATCCTACATTAGAAACAGGCTGCAAATAAAGGAACTGCCCCCCTAATCTTCCAACCATAACCTATAGAGAGAGACAGTGATAGAGTATATAACTCAAGATGAGCATCCATAAACAGTTAATGTCAAAATATCATTTTTAAAATTAATCCCCTTTTTATTTTTCTTTTAAAGATAGTTAAAGATCTCCAAATCTTCAACTTAAACTTGAATATTTGGATTGGTTTTTTTTTTTTTTTTTGGTTCAGTTTTCCATCAATTTCAATTTAAATTAATCCCTTTTTTATTATTTTATTATTTTATATTTTTATATTATTTATTTTGATTTTTTTATTTTTATATTTAATATTATTTATTTTAGTTCTTAATTTTTATATTTTAATATTATTTAAATCAAGGATAATTTAATATTTTGATTTTTTGATTTGATATTTAAATTTTTTCTAACATTTTTGTTAAAAAATTGACTATAGAGAGGATTTTGAATAAAAATAAAACCAATATGATAAAAAGGATATATTGGTAAACTACATACGGTTTTTTGGGATTATCCCTATGAGATGAAATGAATTAACAAATATGTATATGTGTTCCTAAATTCTTTCAAGAGGTTGAAACTAGTGCAAAGCACTTACCTTGAAATTTATACTCTAAAAGTTCACAAATAAACTTGAATATTTATTATGAACAAGAATACTTAATAAAAAAATAATACAAGCAAAAAAGGGTTTATTACGAATTAAAACTAATACAAATAATATTTACAGTTTTTAATGGGTACTTTTTAAAACATTTTAGTTCAACAACATTTTACATATTTTTTAAAGGTGGTTTTATTGTCGTCTAAGAAAGTTCTTTCTACACCTATTGCTCTCCACACCCACATTTAAATTTTAAATTGTTGATTTACTCTTTATTACCCAAAATACTACTAATCAGTTTTAAGTTTTAACCATATAATTTTTTTCTCTATTAAACCCATATTAATATTTTATTAGTTTTTACATCCAATAAAATCTCGGGAAAGAATTGAATTCAACACTTAAAAGCAAATAAATTGAACAATATCTTTTTGCCCATTTTGTAATATGGGGTATACTATTTAATTAGCATTATACAATTTATTGATTTTAAATCGAGCTGTTTTATTGTTTTTTTCTCTATAAACCCATATTAATCTTATTCGCTTGGCCAGCGTTTCTTCTTTCCAACCCGAAGTATTTCCACAACCACCAAAGGCATCTGTAAACCCGAAATTTAAACATCTCAAATATTATGAGAAATGACCATATAGTAGAAGCAGAAATCCTATTTGAATAATGGTCCCAGTGAAACACCATTGTGCAAATCAACTGAATCCAGATTGACTTTAAAATGGTTGTTCAATGAATTTATCCAATCAAAACACATTTAAATTATTATATTGTACTTTGCACAAGAGTGTTTTTTTTTTTTTTTCACTTTTACTACCACTGTTTGTTGAGTAAATTTTGTCATTGTTACCAAACTAGTACGTACGTAGTTTGTACTTTTATGGTATCTATTTTAGATTCGGGACAAAATTACGCTATACACAAATTGAAATAAAACATTGTCTGTCAGCACAAATGAATAAACAGGAGGGATGAAGAAAGCGAAAATGCAACGGTTCGATAGACCCAAATTGACAGCGTCTTCGACAAGAAGGAAAGAGGATTTCTAACAGTGAGTTCCATCACAGCTGCAATGACGAGTTCCACAGCAAATTAGACAATGAGTCCGACAACATTAATTGATTGTATTTTGAGTTTGTTAAAATTGACACACACCATCAAGTTATTCAAATTAAGTGATTACTCTGCTAATCAATTAACTGAATGACGATGCTCGTCAATTAGGGATGGTAAAAAAGCTCAACCCCTACCCCACTCCGCCTATCCATCCCATTTTGAAATCGTGTTTTTGAAATTACCCTGAATTCATCATGACCCCGCTTATTGCTTCTATATATATATATATATATATATATATATATAAAATCAACCATCAAAAATTATTTAAGACTTAGTTTTACATTTTCTTAGCTTCAAGCTAGCTTTGTACTTCAATTTTCAAGTCAAATGCAGAAGTATATTTTATGTACAGTGTGTTTCCATTTAGTAATATAATTAGGATTTACTTGGATAATGATTAGTATGTATGACCGCCAAGTTATTCAATGTAAGTGTTTGACCGGTGCTTTTCTGTCTACCCACCCACTTGGTCTACCCATCTCACTTCAAAATTGTGCTTTTGAAATTACCCCTAATTCATCATGATTCAGCTTATTGCTTATTAAAAATATTAATATATAATTAATAAAAATCAGTACATACAGTTCTTAATGAATACTTTTCAAATTTATTGAAATTCACCGATGGTTCATTTGGATGATTACTAGTATTACTATCAAGTTATTCAATTTTAGTGTTTGACTGTGCTAATCAATTTAAAAATGCATGATCCCACGAGAGCCCCTGATAGGACCCGACCCAACCCTTATCTCGAGTTCAGAAGAATCCTGTAAAAATTGAGGTATTCTTGATTTAAAATTTATATTTACTAAAAATCTTTTTAAACAATCATCGAAATTTTGAAAATAACTTTGATTGAAACCAAATTTAAACAAATCAAAAGTCTTTAAAAGTCTCTCCTGCCAAACTCATAAACTGAATATATAAAATATTTTAAAATATTTGTAAAATAATTTTCAATTTGTAAAACTATTTTGAAAATATACTTAAAAAATCTAGTAATTTCAGAAATAATATACATAAATTCAACGGTTTCTCATCAAGTGGTATTTATCGCAATACACAATAATCTGCACGAACCTGTAGCAGATACCTGGGGGGAAAATTTTCTTTTAAAAAAAAAAAGAATGAGTCTAATACCCAGTGAGTGGATATAAGTTTTTAAAAACATTTCTAATTAAAACATAACATGTTTCTGGTAACAAAACTACTTTTTAGCGAATCATAAAATTTTGAAATTTGAAATAATAAAACTAAATGTCAAACATGATCTCGTAATAAAATTGTGAACCTTGATAAAATTTTCTCAAAATATTTCTCAATAACACACAAAACTTATCATTGATAAAAAGAAACAATTTTAACGATTCATAATTATATCTAAAAATAAATATTATATCACTATAAGACTGTAACCTCTATATAAACCTTTTCTATAAAACTTTTTAAATAAAGCCTTTCTGAAAAATCTCTTTTCAAAAATCAGTTATTCTGTCAAATTTTATTTTTTACATGTGAAATATGAAAATTCATAACTTATAAGTTTTTCTCTTAATATGATTTTGGGTTTATTTTTTATGTCAACTAGTACCCGAGAAACTCTACCATACGTGTGGGGGCTTAGACGCGTATTTTACATGCAGCCTCTCGACTATGCAACCGGCACAGGAGCCCAAGCCTACCCGGATGTGTTGGGGATTGCAAGAATCAATGCTCTACCGGCCATAATCATAATGTAAAAACCTCTTATCACGTAAGTCAAATTTTTATCTGGGTCCCATCCTGTAACACGCTCTGATACCCAATACACACGCAGAAGGTAGGAGATCTCTACCATCCATATGCTAGTGCGACTCAATGACTCTTTCCTAAACCCTTAATGACTCAACTTTTTGATTTCCCAACTAACTCTTGCACTGGTATGTGGTAGGCAACCTCTGGGTCTCTCACATGATGCCCTATGACCGTTAGAGGGGAGAGTACGCTTTGGTGCTCTAAAAACATCTTTATTTCTTTTTCTTTTCTTCAATCTTTTCTAAAACATTCTTCATTTCTCTTCTTTTCTTAAATCCTTTATAAAAGCACTTTTATAAGGAAAACCTTTCCAAACACAACTTTCATAAGACTTTCCATATTGAAATTTTGGTCTCCAACAAAATCTCATCCATGTTTGTATTTATCAAAACCATAGTTTTTCAAACACTTTGTAAAGCATACCATAAACTTCATAAATCAATTAGTTTATTCAAAACAATAAACCATAATTTGCTTTCTTAGTTTGTAAAACACATTTTTGAAAACTCAAATACAAAATACAAGAGTTACAATTCATAAAATATACTTTAAAATCCTCAAAAGTATAGTTCCTAATTTCATAAAACATAAGTTTACAAAATTTCTAATTTCATAAAACATATGTTTACAAAGCATAATCTCAAACTTATAATTTACAAAATATACTTTAAAATTTCAAAATCAAATAACTTATTTCATAAATCATGAAACATAATTCTCTTTGTTAAATCATAAAGCTGTCTTTGGGAACCATAAATTCAAAGCTTGCTTTATTAATTAGTAAAGCATACTTTGTAAATCGTATAATCAAAACTCACTTAGTTAATTTATAAAATATACTTGAAAAATCAAAACATAAATTTACTTTTATTAAATCGTAAAAACTTACTTTAAAAACTCAACATAAACTATAAAATTTACAAATCGTCAAAATTTCTTTAAGATCGCCAAAAAGAATAGCTTCTAATTTTCACAAATCATAAAGTATATTTTTAAAATCTCAAAGCATAACCTTGAATCCATAAATTACAAAATATACCTTAAGCTTTAAAATCAAACAATTTAATTCATGATTCATAAAACATAATTCACTTTATTAAATTATAAAACTAACTTTGGAAAACTCAACACAAAATATAAGATTCCCAAATCTTCAAACATATTTCAGAATCACTAAAATGCATACTTTCTAGTTTTATAAACCATAGAGTATGCTTAAAATCACAAGACAAAAATCTTGAATTCATAGTTCCCAAAGTATACTTCAAAATTTCAAAACCAATTACCTTATTTCAAAAACCATAAAATATAATTTACTTTATTAGTTTAAAAAACATACTTTCATAATCATATAACATAACTTACTTTGTAAATGGTAAAACATACTTTGGAAATCGATAATCAAAATTCACTTTGTTAAATTATAAAATGCACTTTGAAAATCATAACATAATCTTCTTTATTAACCATAAGACTCACTTTAAAAACTCAACAACAACCATAAAATACACACCAGTCATCAATTGTATTTTAGAATCACCAAGAGCATAATTTCTAGTTTGTAAACTATAAAATATCATTTGAAATTATAAAACATAATCTTAATTTCACAATCTATAAGACTTTAAGATTTCAACACAAAATCCATACTTTATAAATTGCGATTTTCTCATAAAGTTTATAAAAAAATAATTTAAAATCTATTAAAAACATAGTTCTAAATTTGTTAAAAACATGATCTAAGGTTTATAAAACATAAAGTCTATAAAACATCATCTAAAGCTTATAAATCACACTCTAAAGTTTATAAAACATAATCTAAAATTAGCAACTTCTAGGCATACTTTAAAATCTCAAAACATATTCTAGATTCTCTAACTCATAAAACATACATATTAAACATAATCCACCTTTTTTAAATCATGGAATATAATTCAAAACCTTAAATATGCTTCAAAACTTTAAAACATACATCAAAATTTATCATTCACAAAACATATTTAAATTATCAAAACTAATAAAAGTTAGAACATAATAAAACACTTTCAAAAATCAAATTTAGAGAAAGTATCCACTTACTAGGTTTCTCCCAAGCCTATAGAATTCCTCTTGCACTCCTTGGAACCCTTTTTCATATAAAACAACATCAAAATTTATTTAAAATTTACAAGAACTAAACTAAGGGAATTGATCCTAAATTGGAACTAGTTTTCTTACCACCAATCCTTCTCCAAACTTCCATGATTTCCTTCACCTCTTCTTGTTTCTCCTTCCTTCCTCTTCCCTTGATTTTTCTTTCTTCCTTTGGATGGGATGCATTTAGCCAAGAAAATTTAGAGGAGTGTATGTTCGGCCAAGCTATGTAAAGTGGGGTGGATGGCTTTTTAATTTCACATAAGGTCACATATATATATATATATATATATTCTCATGCATGGCTCAATTTCATCCACTTAGCCACCTTTTCCACCACTTATTTCTTCCATAAAAATCTAACCAAATATCCTCTTGAAATTCCAATCTTGTCCTTTCCATAACATTTCATTTCCATTCTATCCTTTCTAGAGAATTCTTTTCCTTTGCATTTCCAATTTTGTCATTGTCATAACATTTTATTTACATTCATGCTCTTTCTAGAGAATTCTTTCATTTCCATCAATTGCCCTTCAAAATTTCTAAAATTCCTATCTTATTCTTTCTAGAGAATTCCATTTTCTTTTTACATACTTAACCTTAAGTGGATGTATTTAGAAAACAAATTGGATGTACTTAGAAAATAAGTGGGTCATACTAATTCTAATTGGGCTCACTTAAATAAATTTTTCTTTGGGCTTTTTTATTTAAGTTTCTAATTGCACCTCTAGTGATATTTTAAATTGAACCCCATCTAAGCTTCCTTAAAAGCTATATCTATATGTATATTGTTTATTAGATCGGTTCGAATTAAGGGTGTTACAACCCCACCCCACCATGCCAACTCATTCCACTTTGGAAATGTGTTTTTGAAATTACCTCGAATTCTCAATGATGCCTTTTATCGCTTATTAAATATATTAATGTAAGGTGTAAACATGAACATGTAGACATGTGTGTATATTCCTAAATTCTTTAGAGAAAACTAAAAGTTGTGTACAACATTTACCATGTGATCCATCCTTTTTAAATTCGTCAACATGCTTGAATCTTTATTGTGATTAAACATACTTAATCTAGAAACGATATAAACAAATAGTATTTTGTTATAGAATTAAGATAATATAAATTAATAGTTACCTTTACAGATTTTAGTTAATACTTTTTAAAATCATTAATTCAATATCTTTTTACACTTTTTAGGGTTGGCTTTATTGCCGTTCAATAAAATTCTCTTTAGACCTATTTGCTTTCCACACATATGTTTAACTTCTGACATTATTTATATACTCTTGCACCAAATTACCAAAAACTAATCTTGAAGATAGTAATCACTTTTAAATATGTAATTGTTTTCCCTCAAAACCCATTTTAATATTTTATTAAAAGGATGTCAGAGAGAATGACCGGAGATAAAAGAGAATGAGAGATTGGTGGAAGGTTAATTTTGTCCAATTTTATGTGGGTTGGGATACAAATGATTTTTTAATTTTTTTGGGACACAAATGATGCAAACATTTTTTAAAGCCTTTTATTGGTATTTCGACTTTTATTTGTTAATTAATTAATTAATTTGTTTATTTATTATTATTATTTTTTTTTTTTGGCTTTCTTATCTAAGAATGTTATTACCACGAAGTAATGTCTAACAAGGTGATACAACATATATTGCTATAATGCCTATATTGCAGCATAAATTATTATTATTATTATTTTAAAGAAATTATAGTTTGGTATCCATAGTTCGAACCTTTGTTATAGTTCCTATGAATCCTAGATTGTTATGTCTTTCCAAGGCTGGAAATCTTATTAAAAATATATATATATATATATATATCAATTGATGATATTATGCTAATGTTATATGTATTTTTCGGACTCATTAATTGGGCTGGTAAAAGTCCAATTTGCAATAAGAAGGCCCGATAAAGGTCAAACCAGTCAAAACCCATCAGACGAGGCTCAGATATCAACTCCAGGCCCAGCAGAAGGTACAGCTCATCTCAGTATCCTGTCAGCTCGCTGCAACGAGCTCGTTTTACAGCTCACCTCATGCACAGCTCGTCTCTCAGCGAGCTCGAGCTCAAGACCGTCATGGACACGTCAGCTCGTCCAAAAGCGTAATAAATACAGTATATTCCAGAAACAGGCAATTACCAAGTTCAACCATGATTCTCTCTCCGAATATGGTAGTTGCCCAGTCAAACCATGATTTCCTTATCAGATATGGAAGTCTATTCAAAATCAAATACAAATCAACCTTATCTCGAGATAATTACAGTAGTTTCCTGATATTATTCAAATATATTAGGAAGTATAATTAATGTATAATTCTTTTCCTTATTTTTCCTAATTATTTGGGAAGTGTAATTAATTCAGGATTCTTTTCCTAATTTGCTACAACCAGAATTATAACACCTCTTTCCCTATAAATAGGGACTAAGATCATTGTAACATCATCAGAAAATAGTCAATAATATACTGTCACTCTGCAGAATTTAAGAGATAGACAGTCGTGGACGTAGGTCAATTATTGCCGAACCACGTAAAAGCTCCGTGTTCCTCGTTTGATTCTCGGTATTTGTCTGTATCTTTTCTTGGTATTTGTGCTTTCTCACATTGATTGCAGGTATTGGGTATTGATTACTCGTCGACTGAAATCCAACGTCGACATTTTGGCGCTAGAAGGAGGGCACCAAACTGCAATCTTTTTCGTCTCAACTCATCGATTTCCGATATGGCAAAGACCAGATCAAACAGGTTCCTTGGAGATGATGACCAAGCGGAGAGCCACATGAACCAATCACAGCAGAACATACAGCCTGCGCAAGACGCAACTATGCATGGTGCAGGCCCGTCCCATGGACAGGCACTCGGTGCTGCGACAGGCATCCCTCCTCTGCCTCATCGTCAAACGGTTCCAATTGCCCCAATAGCCGAAGGGCAGAATGTGCTGATCCAGAGACAGGAAGCGCTGAAGGAGACGGTCAGACAACTTACAGAGGCCGTGAATATGTTGGTACAAACTCAGGTACAGAACATGCCCAGGGTTGATGTTCAGGTTCCAAGGCATGTACCCCAGCAGCATGAAGCAATGCAAGTACCTGACAGGCTGGCAAGGGAAGTCCCACGACCTACAGGCTCAGCTCGCTCTTCTAATGCGCGCTCCAGGGCTGGAAGACACCCTGTTCGGGAAGAAAGGGAGGTCGCGCGCCCAGATAGCCTGGTGGTAAGGTTGAGCCAGGGTGGAAATCTACAAGCAGAAGTTGGACGCGATAGAGCCAGAGTTGCAACTCGGCGACTTAATGATGAGCGCAGACAGGGAAGATCCTATCAGCCTGACGGTCTGTTCGAAGAAGACGAAAGGTATGATCCAGAGCACCCTGCCCCTAGTCATGATCACAGGCGGAGATACGAGCTCCGAGATCCACAGGTAGAAGAGCTCCTTCAGAGGGTCCAGTAGTTGGAGGCACGACCTGGAGCCCCGGAGCAGCGTGGGTATTATGGGGGAAGAACTCCCTTCACGAGGGAGATTGAGACACAGCCTCTACCCCCGAGGTTCAAGATGCCAAGCATCCAGCAGTATAATGGGGACAGTGACCCCTATGACCATCTCGACGCCTTCAATGTTCAGATGGACCTGCAGACAGGAAGTCCGATGGTGAAGTGCCGAGTATTCCCAGCTACATTGGGGGATATTCCGAGGACGTGGTTCAAGAATCTCCCAGCTCGTAACATAGGAAGTTGGGAGCAATGCCAACAGAAGTTCGTTGGTCAATACAGAGCACTAAGAAGACAGCTCGCTCCATCCTGCCACCTAGCCACCATCTTTCAGCGTCAGGGTGAGTCGTTGAAGGAATACATCACCAGGTTTAGACGCGAGGTCGCTAATGTTGAGCATCCGTCAGATGAGAGTATACTGACAGCGATCTCAGCTGGGCTGCGCAAGGATGGAAAGTTATACGAAAGCATTTACAAGTCCCCAGTGAAGGATCTGGGGGAATTCTATGAGCGAGCCGCGAAAGAGATCAGGTGGGAAGAGACCTTCGGCCCGAAAAAACAGAATCAGAAGAATGAAGCGGGCAGTTCCAGCCAGCCAAAGAGGAGAAATAATGGCAGGAACGAAGAAGGAAGAAATAATGGCTCGAGTAACCAGATCGCTAAGAGAACAAGAAGAGAGCCAAGGTATGAGCGACCTCAGCGTCAAGGTCGCCATGAAGGATACAGCGTCCTGACGGCATCATCGGACAAGATTTACGCTGCGGAGAGAAATAAAGAGGATTTTGGGAGGCCCAATCTTATAAGGACTCTCATTCATCAAAGGGATCAAAACAAGTTCTGTGCCTATCATAATGAGATCGGGTACAGTACTTCAGATTGCTGGGCGTTGAAGAATGCCATTGAGAAATTGATCAGGCGAGGTCGCCTAGGAGACTATGTAGCAAGACCCGCAGACTCGCGACCTCCACAACAACGACCTCACCATCAACAGCCAACACATCAACATCAGCCCCAACGAGCTGCCGAGCCAGATCACGAACCTGCGGTAAGAACCATTTTTACCATTTATGGTGGCCCCCATATCGCAGGAGACTCCAACAGATCGCATGAGAGGTATGTCCGAGAGGCGAATCATTCTTTTCAGCTCAATGGGTCAGAAGGACCTACAAAAAGGGCAAAGCCGACCTCGGACGAGATTGTATTTACAGATGAAGATGCAAGAGGAGTGATCTGGCCTCATAACGATGCGTTGGTCGTGCGAGCTAAAATCAGCAATATGGAAGTTAGGCGCATCATGATTGATACTGGAAGCTCGGTGAACGTGATGTATCAGAGTTGTTTCGATCAAATGGGGCTGCGAGCAGAACAAATGGCACCGTCCCCAGAGCCTTTATTCGGATTCACTGGAGACGCTGTAGTACCAGTGGGGCAGATTAAGTTGTCATTGACTCTTGGGGAGGCAGGTCGTCAGGCAACGACCCTGACAGACTTCATGATTATTGATTGCCCATCAGCATATAATGTGGTCCTCGGGAGACCTGCCATGAACGAGTTGGATGTGGTTACTTCGACCAGAACTCTCACAGTTAAGTTCCCAACTCCTAATGGCATCAGATGTATTCGAGGAGAGCAGCACTTAGCTCGACGCTGCTATGAAGATGCTGTCAAAATGGGTGTAAGAGGAAAGAAGGTGAACGTGGTCTCAGGGGGCGAGCCACGAGCTATGACTGAGAAGGGAGTCAGTCTCGACCTGGACCCTCGCGAGGTAGATGCAGACCGAGCTACAGGTCCAGTTGAAGAATTAGAAGATGTACAAGTCAACGAGGCAGATTCTGAAAGGTGCCTGAAGTTGGGAAGAGGTTTAACTCCAGAGCTAAGAACCCAGCTCGCTGAATTCCTGAAGGCGAACTTGGATGTATTTGCATGGAATCATGAGGATATGGTGGGATAGATCCAAAGGTGATGTCTCACAGATTGAATATTGACCCTCACCACAAACCAGTCCTCCAAAAGAGAAGGACAATGACAGGGGAACATTACTTAGCACTAAATGAGGAAGTAGACAAGCTGCTGGTTAACAAGTTCATCAGAGAAGCTTACTACCCGACCTGGGTCGCCAACCCTGTGCTAGTAAAGAAAAAGAATGGAAAGTGGAGGACTTGCATCGACTTCACTGACCTGAACAAAGCGTGCCCAAAGGATAGTTTTCCCCTGCCAAGAATAGACCAGCTCGTGGACGCTACTGCTGGCCACGAGCTCCTGAGCTTCATGGACACATATTCGGGATATAACCAGATCCCAATGAAACCCGAAGACGAAGAGCACACCTCCTTCATGACGGATCGAGGGTTATATTGCTACAAGGTGATGCCCTTCGGGTTAAAAAATGCTGGAGCAACCTATCAACGCTTGGTGAACATGATGTTCAAGGAGCAGATCTGAAAGACCATGGAGGTCTATGTCAATGACATGCTAGTAAAATCCAAGCAGATAGGTGACCATGTTCACGACCTGGGAGAGATGTTTCAGATTCTGAGAAGCTACCAGATGAAATTAAATCCGCTCAAATGTGCGTTTGGAGTAGCTTCTGGGAAGTTTCTGGGCTTCATGGTCAACAGTAGAGGAATTGAAGCAAACCCTGAGAAGATCAAGGCATTGATCGACATGAGATCTCCAGCCAGGGTGAAAGACGTACAGAGCCTCAATGGTCAGGTCGCAGCACTGAGCAGGTTCATTTCGAAGGCCACAGACAAGTGTGTCTCTTTCTTTGACATCTTGAAGAAAGCGAAGAGCTTTGAATGGACTGAACAGTGTGAAGTAGCCTTCCAGCAGTTGAAGGAATATATGGGGCGAGCTCCACTTCTTTCCAAGCCCAAAGAAAATGAAAAGCTGATCTTATATTTAGGAGTTTCAAAGCAAGCTCTGAGTGCCGCGTTGGTGAGGGAAGAGGAAAAGACGCAGCTTCTGGTATATTACGTAAGCAAACGATTACAGGATGCTGAAACCAGATATTCGCAGATGGAGAAACTAGCTTACTGCCTGGTGATTGCATCAAGGAAGCTGCGACCTTATTTTCAGGCTCATACAATTGAAGTCCTCACCCAATATCCGTTGAAACAAGTCTTGCAGAAAGCTGACACCTCAGGTCGTTTGTTGAAATGGGCAGTGGAGCTCGTGCAGTTCGATATTCAGTTCAAGCCAAGGACGGCTATCAAAGCTCAAGCTCTGGCAGACTTCATTGCGGAGTTCACAGGGCCTGTGGATGATGAAGCTGAATCTTCTGAAGGTCCAGCATGGGAGCTTTATGTTGATGGATCAGCCAGCGAGCAGAAGGCTGGAGCTGGAATTCTACTGATCAGTCCTGAAGGCCACAAAATCCTCTGTGCTCTAAGGTTTGGCTTCCAGGCGACGAACAATGAGGCTGAGTATGAAGCTCTGCTCGCGGGACTGCGTTTGGCTAAGGAGATGCGAGCTGAGCGTTTGAAAATCTTCAGTGATTCGCAGCTCGTTGTCGGCCACGTATTGGGGGAATATCAAGCCAGGGGACCAAAAATGGCCCTCTACCTCCAGAAAGTTCACGAGCTGCTAGGTGCATTCCAGAAGTACGAAATGAAACAGATCCCGCGAGCTCAGAACTCGCATGCTGATGCATTAGCTCGCCTCGCAACTACACGAGATGCAGATTTCCTTGGGGCGATCCCAGTTGAGTTTCTACCAGCTCCAAGTACAGAGGAAAAGAATGTGACAATGGCCATAATTGTGCAGCCTGATTCCTGGATGAGCTCGATACTCAGCTATTTGCAGGATGGAAAGCTGCCTGGTGACAAGCTGGAAGCTCGGCGTCTGCGAGCTAGAGCAGTCAGGTATTGCATCTATGATGATGCACTATACAAGAAGGGGTTCTCAGCTCCGCTGCTAAGATGCATTGATGGCCCCGAATGTGAAACAGTACTGAGGCAGATACATGAAGGCCACTGCGGAAACCATGCAGGGGGGCTGTCTCTAGCTCAAAAAGCACTTCGGTAAGGCTTCTACTGGCCCACCATGAGGCAGGACGCCATCAACTTAGTGAAGAAATGCGACAAGTGTCAGACGTTTGTTCATATTCCTCGAGCTCCACCTGCTTACCTCCAACAGATGGTGAGCCCATGGCCCTTTGCTATCTAGGGGATGGATCTGATTGGACCTCTACCAATGGCTCGGGGAAGATGCAAACATGCGGTGGTCGCGGTAGATTACTTCACCAAGTGGGCGGAAGCGAAGGAGTTAGCTGAAATCTCCACAACAAAGATTGAGAAATTTGTGTGGAGCAACATTATTTGCAGATTCGGAGTCCCACAGCAGATTGTGACCGATAACGGGACCCAGTTCGCTAGTGACCAGTTTTTCAGGTTCTGCAACGACCTCAAAATCGTTAAGAGCTTCTCAGCAGTGGATCATCCACAAGCCAATGGCCAAGTTGAAGCAGTGAACAAGATCATCAAGCAGACCCTGAAGATGAAACTGGAAGCAAAGAAAGGAGCATGGGTAGATGAGCTTCAAAAAGTATTGTGGTCTTACAGAACCACAGCTCGCAGTTCCACTGGCGAGACCCCATTCTCAATGGTATATGGATTTTAGGCTATGATCCCAACTGAGTTTGAAGTTACTTCGCAAAGAAGAGCAACCTTCAATCCAAACAACAACGATCAGCTACTTGCCACAAACCTGGACCTGCTTGAAGAGCACAGGGAAACGGCCAGGCTAAGGGTAGCTGTCTATCAGCAAAGAATAGCGAGGTACTACAACAAGTATGCTCGGATTCGCAGATTCAATGTGGGAGACTTAGTATTGCGTCTCATTCTGCCTGGAGCCCGCAAGCCAAGTGATGGATCCTTAGGCCCGAACTGGGAAGGACCATATGTTGTCACAGCAAGCTTGGGGAATGGGGCTTATCATTTAGCTAACAATGAAAATGGAGCTGAGGTCCCTCGAGCATGGAATGCCGAACATCTCCGCCCTTATTATCAGTAAAACTCTTTGTAATATGTAATTCAAAACTATTCTAGTTAATGAAAGCTCCATTTCCCCAACTTGCGACTCAATTCATTTCACTATGGCAAACGGGCTACGAGCTAAATAGCTCGCCAAAGAGCCTAAAAAGCAGGTGAGGTGACGACCCCTGCATAGCTCGCTAAAAATAAAGAGCCAAAAAAGCAAGTGACTAAGTGTCATTGCATAGCTCGCCAATAAGCCTAAAAAACAGGCGAGGTGACGACCCCTGCATAGCTCGCTAAAAATAAAGAGCCAAAAAAGCAAGTGACTAAGTGTCCTTGCATAGCTCGCCAATGAGCCTAAAAAGCAGGCGAGGTGACGACCCCTGCATAGCTCGCTAAAAATAAAGAGCCAAAAAAGCAAGTGACTAAGTGTCCTTGCATAGCTCGCCAATGAGCCTAAAAAGCAGGCGAGGTGACGACCCCTGCATAGCTCGCTAAAAATAAAGAGCCAAAAAAGCAAGTGACTAAGTGTCCTTGCATAGCTCGCCAAATAGCCTAAAAAGCAGGCAAGGTGACGACCCCTGCATAGCTCGCTAAAAATAAAGAGCCAAAAAAACAAGTGACTAAGTGTCCTTGCATAGCTCGCCAAAGAGCCTAAAAAGCAGGCGAGGTGACGACCCCTACATAGCTCGCTAAAAATAAAGAGCCAAAAAAGCAAGTGACTAAGTGTCCTTGCATAGCTCGCCAATGAGCCTAAAAAGCAGGCAAGGTGACGACCCCTGCATAGCTCGCTAAAAATAAAGAGCCAAAAAAGCAAGTGACTAAGTGTCCTTGCATAGCTCGCCAATGAGCCTAAAAAGCAGGCGAGGTGACGACCCCTACATAGCTCGCTAAAAGTAAAGAGCCAAAAAAGCAAGTGACTAAGTGTCCTTGCATAGCTCACCAAAGAGCCTAAAAAGCAGGCGAGGTGACGACCCCTGCATAGCTCGCTAAAAGTAAAGAGCCAAAAAAGCAAGTGACTAAGTGTCCTTGCATAGCTCGCCAAAAGAGCCTAACAAGCAGATGGCTAAGTGCCTCTGCATAGCTCGTCAAAATCTTGACGGTTCAATTACTTGTACTTACCAAATTTTATTAATTGTTGGATTAAGTAATTGCTTTGATTATTATCAGATTTAAAGCTCGTTGATGATCAGCTCGCAAGGAATATGGTAACTCTAAAGATGAAAAGCATGAAATATGTTATACGCAGTAACTTAAATGCATTCAAACACAGAAAGAGTAATGAAAGAAATTTCATTAAATATGAGATTTGATTACAAGTAAAAAGCTAAAAAAAAAAAAAAAGGAAAGCAAGTTTTCAAGCTTGAGCTGAAGGGCCTGGGTCCGTTGAAGGTTCTTTATGTGAAGGAGTAATGGGCTCAGCCTGGGAGGTCGTGCCAGGAGCTTGCTCTGAAGGGATTGGACCAGCTGAGGACGAGGTAGCTCGTGATTTAAAATCTTCAATAGTTTCAAGTCCTATGTCCCCAAAGATAGAAAAATCCATTTCCGGGTGAGACGTCCACAACGTGAAGAGAAAATCAATACCTGTTCTTGCCTCGGCCTCGTCCCTTGCATCTGCGACTTGCACTTCCAATTCTCGAGCAGCCTGCTCTCTGAAGACTGTTAGCTCCTCGAAGGCATTGTCTGCAAGCTGGTTAACGTCCTCAGCGTTTTTCTGAACGGCTTCTGCTCGTTTCTTTTCAGCCTCAGCTTGCTGAATGGCCTCCGCCACCTGTCGCCTAAGCACCTCAGCTCGATGCTCAGCCTCCTCGGCACGATTAGCCGCGGTTGCAGCCTCCTCAGCTCGTTTGGTTGCAGCCTCCTCAGCATTTTTAGTTGCAGCTCCCATTTCGTCAGCTCGTTCTTTAGCTTCCTCAGCTTGTTTTTCAGCAGCTTCAGCTCGTGCTAAGGCAGCCTCAACTTGGCGATGAAGCACTTCGATTTTTTCCTCTACAGTTGAAGCCTTCTGCTCTGCCAGCTCGGCCCGCTGCTCAGACCGTTTTAGATCTTCCCTATTTTGAGTAGCTCATCCCTTAGCATGTTGCGCTCATTCTCCATTTTACGAAGAGCTTCCTCGGCTGCCTGCCTTGCAGCGTTTGCCTTAGCAATCTGAGCTTCCTGACCTTGTATTCTGCCCGTGGTCAAGCGAGCTATATCATCAGTGGCCTCCTCCAACTCGTCTTCCAGCTTCCTTATGGCATCGTTTGTAGCCCTTGTCTGCCTTCTCCGCTTCATCGCGCCAAGAGCACCCTGAAAATATTATAAGTTAGCATTCAATAAAGAAAAGAGGTCGACAGATAAGGGAAAATGACTTACTAGCATGGAATGGCGAGCTATGAATTCGTCCAGATCCTCGCCCCTAAGATATTTATTTTCCAAGACATTTGTGTGGTTAAGCATGATCGTATCCCAGTTGTCAAGGAAAGAGGTCAAATATCTTCCCCCAGACCCAACCTCAACAGTTGGTTTTGTTGGCGAGGGGGTCCTCTCAGCTTCTGGAGTATCGCGTTCGCCGTCCCAAGTAGCGGTAGGCCGCAAGTGAACGGTACGTTTAGATGTTCTTTTGCTGGGGCCAGCTTGGGCTTCCTGCGAAGCAACCTGAGGTGGAGCGTCACCTTTTCCAGGCAGCGAGCTAGAAGCTGGAGTCGGCTGAAGACCAGAGGAACCAGCAATAGGAAGCACTTCGCTGGGAGCAGCGGGGGAAGGAGCAGCGGCCTGTTTCTCAGCAGCAGCAGGCACTTTACTGGAAGCAGCGACCACAGGAGCCTGGTCCTCGACAGATGGCTTTGAACGTTTTGAAGGGGCCGCTGGAGTGGCTGAGGCCTCAGCAGGCCGTTTCGCTGAAAGAGTCGAGGAGGCGGGAGATGTAGTAGGTCGCTCAGGAGGAGGAGATTTCATAAGAACGAGTTTCTTCCTGTTAGCTGGAACTCGCCCAGAGGAAGAAACGGGGGCTGGAGCGCGAGCTGGAAATGACAGCGAAGCCCCTGGGGTAGATGTGTGATGTGGAGAAGAGGATGAATCAACTTGTACAGTAGGGGCTGTGTGGACTGGATCTGATCCTGTCCGAGCTGGGGCAGGAGCTGAAGAAGTAGTTTTTCGAGATGCACCCTTTGATGGGGTGCGAGCTGAGGATGATTTCGCCTTTGAAGAAGTACGAGCTGAAGACGATCTCGCCTTAGAGGAGGCGCGAGCAGGAGCGTCTCGGGTAGAAGCCTCCCGAGCTGGAAAGGTGAGCGAGTTGTACCCGCTGATGATGAAGAGACTGGTGGCGGAGCCTGGGAAGCAGACGTGTTCCCAACCCGAACTGGAACTTCAAAAACAGAACGAAGTCTAGGTCTATCACCGATTTTGCCTATGTCCTCCTCAGATCGCAGAAGAAGGGATTCCTTAGGAGGAGCAAGGCCGTAAGCTCTAAGGATCACATCGTCGAATTTGATGCTGATACCTGCGTCCTCTGAGCTTGCGAGCTTGTCAAGAGCTCGTTCCTCCTCGCGCTGCTGAGAGGAGACTCGTCCATTTTCAACACTGCACAACAAATAATTAAAAGATGGTAATAAAGATACAAAATAACCTCAGCTCGCTATATTTTCCTTTATGAATACCTGGTTTCAGGACAAAGCTGAAATTTTGGAGATCTGCGAGAGAGGGGCACGAGACGTAAAACCAGCTCGTCTTGTACGGCCCGACGTTGGATTTGCCCTTTGCTTCTCCTTTGGGCAAGAGATCTTTGTATTGCGACTGACGGGCTGTAAGGTAGTAGATGCCATCCGGTTTCTCTCCTTCTGCTATACTCAGAGCCTTGAAGGAGTAGAACTGCTGTATAATTTTTGGTGTAGGGGGGCGAAGGCCGTTTCTAAGAAAACCATGGCCAGCGAGGTCAGCTGCGCATATGAGTTTGGAGTCAACTGGAATGACGCGAGCTTGACCTTGTTGAGAAATGCGATTAAGTACGGCGGAATAGGGAACCGTAGCCCCTGCTCGAAGTGCTGAGTGCTGACAGCGATGAATCCCCTGGGCGGATAACATGCATGATTACCTGAATCAGGCAACAGTGCACGACAACCAAAAGGAATGTGGAATTGGGCAACAAGTCCTTCCACATCAGGACGTTTTAGCGAGGAAGGATGACGAGCGAACGTATCCCGAGCTGCTCTTCCCTGTATAGCATGTTTTCGGGCTGCATCATGCTCACGAGCTTCACTACTTAGAACATTTCCCTTGCGAATTCCGCTTGAAGACATCTGAACAAGTTAAAAAACCAGATTGAGTCAGAAGAAGAAATGCCATGTCCAATAAACTCAAAACTCAGAATAATGAAGGTACAACAATGGTGGTGAAACTAAGTAAACCTAAAGCAGAAAGATTGTCTTACTTTGAATCGTTGATGAGACTGAAAAACGGCGAGCGAGGATGATGATTTCGTGAAAAAGGCAGTAGGTCCTGGTTGCTTGAAAGTTTGAACACTTGATTGCTTTAAAAGAAAACGACAGATGAAAGAAGAAAATGAAAAGGATCTATCGATTTATATAGACAAGCAAGTGTGAGCTCCAACCGTCAGATCTTGAAAAAGTGTAACCGTCATAAATCTGACGGTGCAGCGTGAAGCATGGCTTTGGAAATCATGCAGCCGTCAGTTGAAAGACGTGCGCATTAAATACGCGTGTAAAGGACGTGCAGACGTCGTTTCAGTTACCACCTGCATGATCACCACGTGTCTCAACTGAAAAGGTGGAATTTGAAAGTGCACAGGAGCAGTTATGAAGGTTAGCGTGCCAAGGAAGCCAGCTTTTACCAGCAGTTTTAAACTCCCAGCTCGTAGAAGCGAACTGAGAGCTGGGGGGCTAATGTTATATGTATTTTTCGGACTCATTAATTGGGCTGGTAAAAGTCCAATTTGCAATAAGAAGGCCCGATAAAGGTCAAACCAGTCAAAGCCCATCAGACGAGGCTCAGATATCAACTCCAGGCCCAACAGAAGGTACAGCTCATCTCAGTATCCTGTCAGCTCGCTGCAACGAGCTCGTTTTACAGCTCACCTCATGCACAGCTCGTCTCTCAGCGAGCTCGAGCTCAAGACCGCCATGGACACGTCAGCTCGTCCAAAAGCGTAATAAATACAGTATATTCCAGAAACAGGCAAATACCAAGTTCAACCATGATTCTCTCTCCGAATATGGTAGTTGCCCAGTCAAACCATGATTTCCTTATCAGATATGGAAGTCTATTCAAAATCAAATACAAATCAACCTTATCTCGAGATAATTACAGTAGTTTCCTGATATTATTCAAATATATTAGGAAGTATAATTAATATATAATTATTTTCCTTATTTTTCCTAATTATTTGGGAAGTGTAATTAATTCAGGATTCTTTTCCTGATTTGCTACAACCAGAATTGTAACACCTCTTTCCCTATAAATAGGGACTAAGATCATTGTAACATCATCAGAAAATAGTCAATAATATACTGTCACTCTGCAGAATTTAAGAGATAGACAGTCGTGAACGTAGGCCAATTATTGCCGAACCACGTAAAAGCTCCGTATTCCTCGTTTGATTCTCGGTATTTGTCTGTATCTTTTCTTGGTATTTGTGCTTTCTCACATTGATTGCAGGTATTGGGTATTGATTACTCGTCGACTGAAATCCAACGTCGACAGCTAACAAATAAATTACTTTTGGTAAAAGCAAAGATAAAACTGGAAAGGCAAAATTATTTATTTTTTTGAAAAATAAAAACTTATTTCAAATATCATATAGTTCCTTAATTTCCTTAATATTCATATGGCTCCAAAAAATTTCTTCTTTTGCATTGACTTAAGTCTTCTCTAGATTCCAAGGCCATAGTGAAATCTAATAAAGTGATGAAGGAATTTTTACAACTCCAGTCACAATTGAATAAGCTAACTACTATTCCAAACTAGACTACTCTTAGCCTACTAGACGGGTGGCATTTTACTTGTACAATTGTGGTAATACGCATAGTTTAACACATATCTCCTCAGTCAATTTTTGTTTAACACCATAAAATAGTCATATAGAAGTGTTCTATTAATTCTTTCAAAATAGAGTTCTAATCTCTACTTAATTTAGAAAATATAATTTTTTTTTTCTAATTTGAAAGAACATTATTCGCACAAATTTTATACTTTACAACTCATGTAACTCCAAGGATTGATGAGATATTAAGGAGCAACCAAGACAAAATTATTTAGAAAGGTTTTGAAGCAGTAAAAGCTTTTATAATTTTAAATGCAAAGTCCATTGTAATGAAATTAAACGTGATCAATGTTGTTGCGACTTTTCTTTTCTTTCAATTATTTTTCTTTGCAACCGTTAACAGTAGCTATTTACCTTCCACAATAGAAGCACTTATATGGGTTGCATCCAGAGTGAGAGACAAGCACTTTCAGCTTCAAGTAGATACCATTTTCCAAAAGGAAGCATTTACATGTTCACCTTTAAGTTTCATATTAACTCATATTAGCACTAAATCATTTCAAAAGAAAAAGAGGAATCCATTGTAAATTATGTAATAAACCCAAATTAAAAAAATATATAGAACAAAGAAAAGTATCATCTCTTAACCTTCTTCTAAGAAAGATAGTGTTTATGACTATTCTGTGTGGAAAAAATAAAAATGTAGAAAAATAAATTCTTAACTTTCTTCTAAAAAAGATAGTACTTTGTGTTTTTTCTATATGGAAAAAAAATGAAGAAGTAGAAAAATAAAGTCTTAATTTCCGTAGACCTGCTACACACTCCATATAACAAATAATGTTATGCATAATCTACAATTCAGTAGACTAAACTTAAAATGACGGACAAATTTGATGTAAAAATTTTGTTGTCTGATTTTGTTTGGGTTAACTTTGGTGTGTTTATATTCATTTTTAAAATGATGTTTTCAAAAAGTACTTTTAAAAATAAATATCATATCTATTTTAAAAAGTGATATTTTTGAAAACCTAAACGTGTTTGTTAAGATTTGTTAAATGATATTTTCAGAAAATGAAAATGATGTATATATTTGGTGTTATTTTTTAAAGTAAGTCATATTTGTTTGGAGGAAAAAATAATGGTTTGTTATATATAAAAGCTTGTTTTGGAAATGGTGGAAAACATTAAAATATATATATTTTTTAAACTTTCAACTAATTAATGTTAAAAAGTTGTTTTCCATGCATCTTCAAAAATACATTTAAAAAAATAAGACCAAACACTTTTGCACTTTTTTTTTTTAAAAGTGAAAAATCATTTTCAAAAGTAATCCAATTGTTTTTGAAAGTGAAAAATCATTTTTAAAAGTGATCCAAACACAACCTTAATTATTCTATATTATTATTTATAATCAATGTTGGTCTTCTCCTCTAGTCATATAATTGATTTTTTATTTTCCTACCCACTCTTTGAAGTTTTAAGTAGACTCTCATTCTCCACTTGAGCCTAATCAAGAGACACAGGGCTTTAATCTAGTGGTATGACCATGGTTTCAAAACTCGACCGAGTTGGCCGAGTTCTCGCCGCTCGATCGGTTTCCGATCCGATAACCCCCAGATCGGGGGGTTCAACTTGGATCCTGTGTAAAATCGACCCAACTCGAGTCGACTCGGCCCAGCCGAGTTAGCGTTTCTTTTTTTAATATTTTCAGCCAAAACGACGTCGTTTTGGTGTGCCAAAACGATGCCGTTGTGGCGTCTGATATAACATAGATCAAAGGGGTTTTCTTCTGCTTCTGCACTCTCTGGTCTCTGCTCCTCTCCGCCTCTCCCGATGTGCACAAGTTTGGTTCTGCACTTCTGTTGTTGGTGCGTGGCGTGACAACTGCTGCTATCGTCTTCTCGTCGTCATCCGTCACTCCTCGTTCATCGCAGTCGCCATCTTTGATGCCATCTCCGTCCATGATCGTCGTCCATGAGTTTTTTTTCTTTTCATTTTGTTTTTTTTTTTTTTTTTTTTTTTCATTTTGCTTTCACAATTTCACCACTCTTTTTTGTTTTTCACATATATTTGTCTAGGGGTGGATGATGAATTGATGATTGATAAATGATGATTATACAAATTAGATTTGTTTAGGGTTTTAAACATTTGTTAAATTGATAGGAACATGAGATTATACAAACTATATTTGTTTAAGGGTGGATGATGAATTGATGATTGATGAATGATGATTATACAAACTACATTTGTTTAGGGTTTTTAATATTTATTAAATTGATAGGAACATGAGATTTAAATTATTGTGTTATGTGTTTCAAATTTCAAATCATTTAATGATATTGTGTTCTATATTATTTGTTTTGTAACATATGTTAAGCATATTGATATGTACAAAAGTTTTCATGCTTGATAATTAATGTTTGTGATATAAAAGTTTCCATGCTTAAACATTTGCTTGATGATTAGGTTGTTTTATGTTAATAAATTATGGATAATGAATCTTCGAGAGCTTCCGTTACCCAATCTCTCAAACGAAATTCAGGTGATGTTGGATGGGATTATGGGAAGTTAGTTGATCCAAACGTTATGGAAAGAGTGCAATGCATATTGTGTGGAAAGATTATGTCTAGAGGGATACATAGATTGAAAGAACATATGGCTCACATATCCGGAAATGTGGCCAAATGTCCAAAGGCCAAACCGAAGGATATAAATAGATGTAAAAATGGACTTATAGAGTCAAAAAATTGAAAGAGAAATAAGATGATTGATGAGAAATTGAAGAGGGGAGAAGTGAATATCAACGAATCAGAGGAGATGGAAGAAGTAGAGATAGGAGGGGTAAAGAAAGAGTCTCATCATCTTCATCCAATAGATAGATTTACAAGACCTATTAATCCGGAGTTGTCACAAACTTCAAAGAAGTCAATGCGATAACAAAACATCAATAAAGCATTTTTTAAAGAGAGACTCGATCATGTGCACAATTGGGTAACAACTTGGATGTTTAATAGAGCCGTTCCATGGCATGTTGTTATGAATGATGATTTCATGCGTGCTTGTGAAGTAATTGGTTAATTTGGGCCTGGTTATAGGCCTCTAAATTATTATGAAATCAGGGAGCGATATTTGCCAAATAAGGTGGAAGAAACTAAGTTATTGTTGAAAAGGCAAGAAGAATAGTGGGCTAAAAATGGATGTTCAATTATGACGGATGCTTGAACGGATAGGAAAAGAAGGAGCATAATGAATTTGTGTATGAATTGCAGGTATAAATTTCATATAATTTATCTACTATACAATATTGGTTGCATATTATATTATTTAATTTATGTTGGATTAATAATTATTGCAGGTTAGGAACTGCGTTCCTTTCTTCCAAAGAGTGTTTTGATGTAGCACACACTGGGGAACACATTTTTGAATATGTGAATGCATGCATTGAACAAGTCGGACCTACAAATGTTGTTCAAATAGTAACCGACAATACTAGCAACAATATGGCCGCTGCCAAGATTTTGAAGGAGAAAAGGTCAAACATATTTTGGACCTCATGTGCTGCTCACACCATCAATCTCATGCTTGAAAGTATTGGCAAGCTTTTGAGGTTCAGCAAATATATTAAGCAAGCAAAGCAATTGACAATCTTCATTTATGCTCATCACAAGACCTTAGGAATGATGAGGTCTTTTACCAAAAAGAATGATATAGTGAGGTTGGGAAAGACTAGATTTGCATCCGCTTTCCTTACTTTGCAAAGCTTGATGGATAAAAAAAAAAAAATGCTTTGAAGACAATGTTTGGTAGTGAGGAATGGGAGAAGTGCAAATACTCAAAAAGTAAAAAAGGAAATTGGCCTATGAAACTATTATGAGTTTGGTATTTTGGAATAGCGTAACATATTGTTTGAAGGTTTTTGCACCATTGATTAAAGTGTTGAGACTGGTGGATGGGGATCGAAAGCTATCAATGTCTTGGTTATATGGAGAACTAAGAAGAGCTAAACAAGACATTAAAGAGGCCTTGAACAACTTGGAAAATAATTATCGGTCAATTATTGAAATAATTGACTCAAAAATGAAAGATCGGCTAGATTCTCTATAGCATAAGACGTCATTTCTATTAAACCCCTATTACTACTACAAGGATTCAAGTATTTCTGATGAAACTGAGTTGTTGAATGGCTTTATGGAGTGTGTGGAGATTTTTCATCATGGTGATATAGTTTCTCAAGATGTAATTATCATGGCTGAATAGCTATTGCATCAGATGAAGGATGGTCCTTTTGGGAGACCATTGGCCATTAGAGGATGTGATAGTGATTCCAATGATCCAGGTAAAAAATTGAATATTCTAATTTATATAAATTTTTTTTAATTGTTTAACTTGTTTACTAATTCCTATTATAGATTACATTTTTGGCATTGTATTTATGAAAATATATCTTCTAAGAACTAGTTCTATATTTGATTATGTTTTATGGTGTAGTTACTTGGTGGAGTATGTTTGGAAGTCACACACCTAACATTCTTAAATTGGAAAAAATGATTCTTTCATTGACAACCAGCTCATCGGGATGTGAAAGAAATTTGAGTAATTTTGAATGGGTAAGTGCAAATGTGCAATATCCATAACTTATTTTTAATGTTTAAATTTTAAATATTTACTGATTTATTCGATTTTAATTTTTATATCTTATGTAGATACATTTGAAGAAAATGAATAGATTGAATACAAATCGATTGAATGATTTGGTTTTTGTTAATTTCAATTCATAATTATCAAGCAAAATGAACAAACAGGTTGAGAAGAATGTTGATGTGCTACTAGCAGCTAATGCTGATACTACTGATGCACAAGGATGGCTTGTTCCAGGGGGTGATGATGATGATGAAGTAGGGGCCGGTTTGGAGCAATCGAGGCAACTTGATGAAGATGATTTTGATTCTGGAGAGGAGGAGGAGGAAGAGGAGGTGAGGGGGCAGAAGAACATTGATGTAGAGTTTGAGTCTGACAATGAACAAGTTATGGAAGACGTTTATGGAGATGATGAAGATTGGGTACGTCATCCTTCTCGCCCTTAAAATTTTTAAGGCCTTAAGTCTTTAACATACTTTCATAAACTTTCTCTTTTGATGACTATTTTATTCTTGGGTTTTTGCTATGTTATTATTTACATATTATATATGATGTTGGTTGTGTACTTGTGTTTGAGAATGAAGGAAGGATGAAAGGTTTTAAATAGTTTAGATATAATAGATTTTTGAAGTATTATTATTTTTGTGTATTACAGGTGGAATTATTGAAAATATAGTCGTTATATTACCGAAATTTTTAAAGTTGTAATTATGTAATTGTGTTAAAGTGGCTTTGGAGGTTGCATGAGATTGATTTTAAGAGTTTTTATGGTCATATGATTATATTTTAATCATACAGAAAATTTTTAAATTTTAATTTTTACAGATTTGACCGGGTTTGACCGTGGGTCAACGGGTTGACCGTTGACCGACGGTCAAATCGAGTACTCGTTGAGTACTCTCCGAGTTGCCAAGTACTCGCTGCTCGCTGTTCGCTGCTTCGCCAGTCGAGTCATGAGTAGCGAGTTTTGGAACTTGGGTATGACCATAAAAGGTCTTTAATAGGTTGTGGATTCTACTTCTAAGTTTCACAAATTATGGGTAATTTTCCCCCACTTTATGTGGGTCGCCGCCTCCTGTCTTCTAAGAATTGATCCTCATATCGAGATTTAAAATTTCATCTCAGTTGATCCCGACAAAACCTTAGGTAAGTACCAGCACTGAAAAAAAAGCATAATCAAGGTTATAGATTATTGGGGCTTAGGCCAAAATTTTAAAACTTGGTCTTTTATATTCAACATAAAAATAAAATAAAATAAAATAAATTTTATTAAATTTATTTTGTTCTTTAAAAGTATTTTTGAGATAAAAAAACAGTTGATCAAATTTCATATTCAGAACTTTTAATAACAGTTTTTCTATACATAACATAGCTAAAAATTGATATCATCATTTATATTTTTATTAGACCTTTAACAGTTGTTCCCATTCATTGATGTATTACGCGCCAAAAGTACAATAAATAGAAGTGATGTGCATTACACTTTTGGGTTGCGTAGGAAACCAAGAAGGACAACCCAGGCTCCTGAGACTGAAGAGCCAGCCCGAAGTTCCATAGGAACCATTGCTTCACGCCTAGACCAGTAATAATATCACACTAAATGACACAGGTGTTTAACATGACCGGTCACATGCACCACAAGGTTATTTGTACTCGTCAAATTCCACACCTAATGCAGAAAACTTCTATTGCCTACCTTTCGAACTGAAATATATTCCTTTCAATACTGAAAATGCATTAATATAACATCAAAGGGATAATTTTGCAATCTCCAAAGCGATATATATGTAATCAGGGTAGTATTATCATCATGTTCTCTTGGGATGTGGCAGTCAACAGTACAAATAACCAAAATGGAAAATATATTCAAGCTGTAAAGATCTGTAAAGAACAGTAAGTGCTTGACAATGTTTGTTGCACAATGAAGATAAAATGTAACATGTTGAGATGCAGCAAAAGAGGAGCAAATACCTCCATACAAAGTCCCAAGTTAAAAAACAGATGTATGCATTTTGGTGTTGAAATAGCCTTCTAGGAAAGGTTAGAACTTTTGTGAGCAATAATGTGATTTATTCTGAGTTCATTTGTTGTTTGCACACTTATAGTGAGCGTAGCTTCGTTGTTGACTGGTTGGCAAATTCTGCTTTTTTGTTATTGGTATGAATAGTAGGCAATTGTTACCATCTTTTGTTCATGCTACGCACATATCAGTCTCTTCAATTTGTAAGTGTCAGCAAAGTAGCATGACCAAATTAGTTAGGACAAGTTAATTTTTTGCCCATATTTAGACATACATTTAAAGTATGCAATTTGTTAATAAATGAGAAAGAGAATACCAAAAATATGATAAATAATATTGATACGTTACATAATATTTTGACTAATAAAGAAACACTACTTTATCAATAAAACACTTTCTGATAGGATCTTTAATGACCGGATCCAAAATAAAGGTCAGATCCACGTCCACAGTTGGGTCCAGATCGTGATTGTCCTACACCATCGTGATCGGGTTTGCTTGGTCCGACACAAGCTTTAATTCCCCTAACAATATGCCAATGTGTAGTTCGGATATTCTTCTGTTGTATAATAATTTTGTCCTTGTCATCTGGTGCTCCTGTCCTCATGTCTTCATCATATCACGATAACAAGTTGCGAATTAGCCAAAGTGCTCCACAGTAATACATTTACATATATATAAATAAACACAAACAAGAGAGAGATAGAGACAAAGACACTCACTTGGGATGTTTGATGGTTCTCCCTGTGCAGAAGGTACATGTAACAACCCTGACTTAAGCACCAGAATTGAAAGAAAAACAAGTTTTGTGAGCTTGCTAATACCAGCCATTTTGATTTTTGAAGAGATTGATTTAATTACTCAACTATTTATAAACCTATATATGTGGACTGAGTCTTCAGGAGTTAACCATCTAACACAAATTAAGACTCAACTTTACATTCATCAATTCCTCTTGACACGTTCTTAGTTCTAAGCTTTAAGCTTTTCGTTATTCACGTAGTCTCTGCATACACACCCTCTTCTTCATATTAAGTCAATCAAGTCTCCCAAAGTAGTACTTATTAGCTTTTCTTGAATTCAGTTCTTATTGGCTTTTCTATGTAATACAGTATTTGTTGTTTTTATATTAGGTAGTTAGATTTCATAGCCTTGTCACGTGTTCCATTTAGTTGATGTATTACGCAAAAAAAGTTCGGGATAAAAGTGACGTGCAATTCACTATATAAAAGTCAATTGTTCAAATAGCATTAAAGTCATCATTTTGATTGTTCAAGAGAGTTATTTGATTACTCAGCTTAATATATATATATATATATATATATATATGTATGTATGTGGATGGTTGACTCTAAAATTCGGCCATTGGGTCTTTAAGAGTCAACCATCTAATGTTAATTACTCAACTTTACATTCATCATCCCTGCCGTGGAAATTACCTGCCTGACATTTCCAAGCTTTAAGCTTTTCGTTACTCACATGTATCTGCATTCACACCCTCTGTTAAGCAACCAAATCATCTAAAGCAGTACTAATTTGCTTTTCTATATAGTATAACATTTCTTCTTCCTTTTTTGTGCTTGTCTTCGTCAGTAGGGCCACTAAGACTCAGCCATCCAATAACATTATATTCACCATCTTCCCGGACAATTCCTTAGTTCTAAGCTTTTCGTTACTCACAAGTCTGCATACAGACCTTGTTCATTTTAAGTCAATCAAATCTTCTAAAGCAGTACTCATGTGCTCTTCTATATAACATTTTTCTTTTTTGTAGTGGGTAGTTGGATTTCATAGCCTTTAACAAGTGTTGCCACTCAGTTGATGTATCATGTGCCAAAAATACAAGAAATAACACTCAGTGCATTGCACTTTTGGTCTGTGCAGGAAAACATGATGGAGAACCAGGCTCCTGAGACCGAAGAGCTAGCATGAGGTTCCATAAGGACCATTGCTTCACGCCTAGACAAATAATAATATCACACTACACAAATGTTAAATGTGATTGGTCACATGCATCACAAGGTGTGATAGTATATGTCTGACGCACTCAAATTCCACATCTA
Organism: Litchi chinensis; assembly: GCA_019925255.1. Lineage (NCBI taxonomy): Eukaryota > Viridiplantae > Streptophyta > Magnoliopsida > Sapindales > Sapindaceae > Litchi > Litchi chinensis. The sequence goes on along the minus strand of CM034462.1, from coordinate 30,586,027 downwards.
ATGCAGAAACTTATATTGCCTACCTTTCGAACTGAAATATTCCGATCAATACCGAAAATGCTTTCATATAACATCTAAGGGATACATTTTGGAATCTCCAAAGTGACATGTAGTCAGGTTTAATTTAGAAAATGACTCGTATTATCATCATGTTGTCCGGGGTTGTGGCAGTCAACAGTGGAAATAACCAAAAAGGGAAAAAAATAAAGCTGTAAAGATCTGTAAAGAATAGTAATAAGTGCTTAACAATGTTAGTTGCACAAAGAAGATAAAAAAAAATAACATTTTGAGATGCTTTTAGATCAAATATTGAAGCTATAATTTCATTCCAGCTAAAAAATTGTTTAACAAACAATTCCTTCTCGAGAGAAGCAACAATTCTAAAAATTTTCCCACCCCCACTACCCCAAAGAGAAAACTGGAAAATAAATAAATAAATACAATAAGGAGCAAACTTCACTCCAATGTTCAAAATCAGATTTTCATTACCAACCTCCACCAAAAAGGCTATCCCCTGTGTATAAAGAATAAGAATACTCCTATAATGGATGCTCTCCAGACAACTACTATAGCCCAAAATTTTTATTGAGACAAAAAATGGTAATGGGGTGACAAAATGGAAAGAAAGAACTTATGGAAACTTGGATGGGTAGAGACCATTAGATCCTGGCACTTGAACGGGACGAGTTGCGGGGATGGGAGGTTGCAGAACTGGAATGTGACCTGGCACTGCAAAAGGCTGTAGTCCATTAGCAATAAGAGGTGAAGGCACACATAGTTGCATCGCTTGACCTGGTGCAGTTCCTGCATTCAAAACACAAGTTAAATTCTATGAAAAATTACCATCATAAAGGAAAAATAATTATAGATTCTTGCAGTTCGGTGAAGACTACTTAAGCAGTGAGTTCATATATACAAATGACATTGCGGGCCTAAGACAGCAAACTTTATTCAAGCAGTAGTAGTGAACAGTAAAATGTAAGAATCTACTTTTTTTTTGCTATAGAAATACTCATCATTTATTTCAACACATATAAACCTTATTACTTGTTTTTATACCTTGATGCTTTGGAAATTGGACCTGATGCGGAGTCACTGGAGGACGTGCAGATACTGGTGAGATAGCTGCCACACCCTGAGCCATATCCTTCAAATTCAGAATAGAATGTGGTTAGGCAATCAGCAAATTACTTGCTGAAATAATTACGTACAAAATAAGCATAACATGAATGTAGAAACGTAGCTCTAATTTCTAGAGCAATCTTCTCTGACTTGAGATAGTAATTGTCCTCCTTTGATATGCAACACAAAGTAACACAAATGCAGAGGTCCATTTTTATTTCATTTCATCTATTGAACATGCAAGATAAATTTGAGTCCCAAATTTCTTCGTGCATTGTTGAAAGTTCCAAACCGTAGTTAATAGGTAACACCATGTGCAAGGAAGAAATTATAACTAATTCTCTATAATAATGTAGTCAATAAGTTTACATCTCTATCTTATATGGATGCATGGCGTCTACTCTCAGGTTCCCTTACTTCAGCCAGACACTGAGGACACAAAGTTCATTGTTTGTTTGCCTAACTTGATCTACTCAGCCGTGTTTTAGAATATCTTCAACCAACCAAAAAATAAAAGATTATAGAAGTTTGCATCAATTAAACCAGTACAAGTTCTCTTTGCTTCGAGCATGATACTCATTACTTCTTGTTTTAGCCAAGCAGCAATAGAGAGAAATCTATCTTTATTGAACAGAGTGATTCAACTAGTCAATCTTATCATTAAAGAGGCATGTATCTTACATTAGAAACAGGCTGCAAATAAAGGAACTGCCCCCCTAATCTTCCAACCATAACCTATAGAGAGAGACAGTGAGAGAGTATATAACTAAAGATGAGCATCCATAAGCAGTTAATGTCAAAATATCTCTTTCCAGCAATTGAAACTTACAAGAAGTAGAAATAATTAGCAACCGTACTGGCAGATTAAGTCGGCCTAATACTTACAGCTTGAGAATTTGGATGCACATATGCAGGTGCAGCCTGAACAGGATAGTGACTGGCATATCTAACTGGCTGCGTCCTGCCTCCCATATGTCCAACAATCTACGGGCATAAAAGAAAAAAATCTCAGTTAATAATACTTGCGTACTATGTACCTTAAAAAGAACGTATCAATAATGCCAGCACTTGCGCATGTGGCATGACAGTCTATATGATAAATAATGCTATTGCGAGCTATTGCCATCAAGATAAGTTGCCTCAGTAACCTTAGATATATGGTCACATGAAGAAACTATGTCTGAAGCAATACTGATCCACGAACAACTTGACAAAGTTTTAGCTTTGCTAAGCTAGCTACAGGATTCTAAAAAGAGCACTCCCTTTCTACCTTCAGTTTGTCTATAATGAAAGTAACTTCAATATATTGGTGGCAAGGAGAAGAAGAAAAAGGGATAAGGGTATGGGGAGGGGCAAAATTGGTGTCTCAATGATACACCCCTCAAACTCACATCAATGAAATTATGGTCTGAGTCATGCCCATTCCCAACTTCCAAATTTTTGACATTTCAGAAAAGAGAGGGGAAAAAAAAATTGACCAGTGAGGATGCATTAGAGATCCTATTAGCCAAAAAAAAGGGCATTAATACCTATACAATTATAAAATAATAAAAACAACAAACATACGTACAGGCTGGGGAAACTGAGCAGTGGTGCCACCATTTCCACCTGTCAAGTTACCATATGGTACAAACTTAGCAGGCACAGACGAATGAGGTACATAAGGGCTCATTCCAACTTCCGGCTGAGCAGCAGCAACAGGTACAACAGGGGGGTTGCTTGGCAAGTAAGCCACGCTTGGTGGTACCATAGGAGCCGTAGCTGATAAAGGGTTGCTAAAAGATGGAGAGAAGATCTTTGCTTCCGGGTTAAGCTTAAATTCCTATAAGAAAAAATTATGTCAGTTAGTAAAATTTGCATTTCAAGATGCAAAATTCCTAGTTTACACAATCACCCAAATAATACCAAACTAGTTAGTAAAAAAAGTAGCATTTATAATCTGAAAATATACTCAATAACGGATAGTCAATTGAGTACAGGGCGACTAATTTTGCTATTGAAAGAGCAAAACATTAATTGTGCAATTACTGAATTAGGTGACAAATTTTCCAGGGAATAAAATTAGTGTGTATATAAAAACATAAAATTCGCTTTGATAAATTATAAAGAAATGAAACTGACATTCACTTGAAATTTGAAGTCAATTAAGATAAGGATGTCATTCCAAATTTATGATTTACCTTAGAGCTCTTATTGGACTCTAAACTTTGTGGTGGAGGAACCATTTCTGTAGTAGCTGCTAATGAACTGCCAATTGACTCAGAGTTAACAGCAGCAGCTGGAATGGATGGAGTTGAAATCCTTGAACAAGTAGCACTCAAAGAAGCATCTGCTGAAGTTGGCCTTTCAGAACATTGAATATCTGGTTTAAGGGTTGCATCAGCAGCATCATTCAATACATCATTAACCTGGTAGGATGTCATCTTCACATCCTCTTCCTCAACAGGGCTCACATGAGTTTGGCTGGCAGGCACTGCCATATGGTTTTAAACAATTATAACAGGCAAACAGGTGCTTGAAAGAAAACTGAGATGAACAGAAATGAAAACCCAAAGAACACACGGAATAGGGGGAACAAGTAAAATTTGAACACTTAAGGGGATCATTATCTTGAAGCATTTCATCATTAAATTCTATATTAAAATAGTTTATAAATCCACTGATGACATCTTCCTGCTAAATTCCTGATTAAAGGTGGGCACAGTTCAGTTCAATTTTAAAAATTCAAATCCAACTAAACAAGCTAAGAGTGTGGACCTGAGTTGTACCAGAACATGTTTTTGCTCAGTTCAGTTCAGTTCATTCCAGACTGATTATGGGCCCTTTTGGGCCTTTAAGTTAAATAACCTTTTTAACATGATTTTTAATCTTTTTGGGCCTTTAAGCTGCTGTTGTGGGCCTAGGGTCTATTTTTTTGAACTTTTTTTTACAAATATTTGTAACCACTATGATACTATCAATAACCATTGTAATTTTTATTTTAAAAAAAAAAAAAAAAAAAGTGTACAAATGAACATTCTGAATTCTGATGCATATATAATATCTTTCACTACATACATACATATACACGAAAACAAGATGCAAGAATTTTTAATCCAAACAAAAAAATTGCAATACCTAGCCCAATTGTATAACTAATGAGGCAACAAAACTGTCAAATGTTCAACAAGATAAAAATGATCTAACAAAATAAACCGCTTTCAACAAAAGAAATGATAAAAAAGAATACAGAATAAAATGAGACCAATAAAACAACATAGAGGTGCACAACTTACGATTGACCTGACAAAACTATCACAAACTGTAAATCGATCATTACAGACAACATTCAATCACTCTCTGGCAGCAAACACACACAACATCAAAGAAGAAGCATGTAAAATATTCATAAATTATATTATGCAATATATATTCATTGTTAGTGCTAATAAAAAGATGTGAGAAATATAGAAAATCAGGTGTTATGATCGCAAAGGCCAAAACTAAATTGCCCATTTTGCTTTTGAGTCCAGTAGGATGGAGCTAAAGAGGAGTGTTTTGCGTTATGTTTCACTAGAATTTTTTCAGTTCTGAAGATAGGCTACGATTGGAAGTGATGGTGATAATGATGAGCTGGGAGATTTGCTAGATCAGAGATACAATCGGAAATGAAAGGGACACATGGAGTAGAGAAAGGGGTTGCAGCTGCTTAGTATAAAACAGAGAGAATGAGAAAACAAAGTTAGGGTTTCCTTCTCTATTTATAATTCAGTTTTTTGGTTCACTTTTGGTTTTTGGATCTGATCCGAAAACAATTCTGTTCCTAAATTCTGATCTAAACTGAACCTACTATACCTGGAAAACCGAACTGAAGGCGTATTTTTGGTTTGGTTAGTTTATTAATGCTCACCCCTATTCCTAAAGGAGTAACATTTAGAGGTTTAGACAATTAAAAAGCTCATACAATTGTGTCAAATTCCTAATATCAAGCTAATTCGATAGTTGGCAATAACCCAAACATGTGCCATATGTGGTGACTTGTAATCTCTAACATGCTAATTCTCCTTTAGAATTAATTACCTAGCTGATTCACAGTTAACATTAAAAGTTATTCATTGCTAAAGCTCTGAACGAAATTTCCTTTTACAATGTATTAAACAATATGATTCTGCAAGACAACTAAGGACATAGAACTCACAGCTTGAACTTGAAACTCTTACTTCTTCAGCCTGCACAAATGAATAGCAAGCACTCGTGAATATAGCGAAAACTACTATGAACTATATAGTTTCTACTAATCTTGGCTCCGTAAAAAAAATCAGCTAGGATAGACATACAGTCTCCTCCCTCTGAAGCCCTAATGCTTGTGTACAAGCATCCTGCTCCTCTTGTGACCTGTCATCTCCGACCTGTCTGTCAGAAAAACAAGAAGATGAGGAAAGAAATAAAATATGGAAACAGAAAAATGACATCCAGGACCAAGTATGGTGCTGAAAGCAGAAATAAAGGATCTAATGCCATATAATGTGATGGTGACAGATGTGTCTATCACAAATGTACAATGAATTTTTCATGTAGAATATTTGTTAAAAGAACTCAAATAGAATTGACAAAAAGGAAAATGTAACCATCCCCAGTACCAAAATAAACCTCAGAAGAAAATTAGTAAGCCATACCTTGCGTTAAGAGAATGACGAGAATCTTCACCAATCTGCATTGAGAGGTAGAAGGAAAATGAATAATAACATTAAAATTTTGTAGAAAAAAGAAATGCTCAAGAGATACATTTATATACACACATAGACACATCTCAAGCCACATGCCCTTTAACAAGGTATTGCAACTACCAAAATGACTCATTTAATGCTTAACTTCTCAGAAGATCTCTTAAGTGATATACCAAATCTTTCTACACTATCAGATCTAAACTCTCAGGAAAGAAAATCAAGACAATAATTCTTGAACCAAAAACAGGAGAAAAAAAAAAAAATCAGCCTATTAGAAACAACCAATTAAGTGAACATGGTTTACAAGGTCGACTACAACCAAGTTATTAATAATTATAAGAAAACAGGATGAGGCAACATCTCTCTGATATTTAACTTACACTTCTAAAGACAAGGTTATAACACCTATTCTGACATTAAAACCAAAACAGTTAACCATATATGCATGTTGTTTATATGCATAGTTGGGTATGCATTTAGAAAGTTTACCTTTGATACATTTGACATGTCTTTATTCCCATTCTCAACTTCTGTGATATTCCTTTTTTGATTCAGATTTTTCACTTCGTACTCCTTTTCAGCTTTTCCAGGCACAGCAATATTAGCACAACCATTCTCGTTGCGAACTGAATTCCTGCTTTTATTGTTAAATACATAAGTACATGGTTGCACCCATACCTCAACAGTGAAGTAACATAGCTTCAAACTATATGTATCAATAACCAACTTTCTTGCAGAGTTGCAGGCAAGAATGAGACTGCTTGTTCACTAAAAATCAAGGCACTTGCTTCCCTTTATCTTTAACAAACATAAATATGAGTCTAGTTAAAGTACAGCTATGAATTTCAAACTTAGTGGCAATTCTATGCATATTCAAATACTAAAGCCTTAATCACATCCACAGATCAACCCATTTGCATTAACCAAAGAAGAATAAACCAAGTATTTAAAAAACGTCCGAAATGGTTCTATCTATTCAAACCCATATATAAGTATATACCTTTTCTGATTCTGATTACGCTTTTTATTCACACCAGACCTAATAGACTTTTTTGCCTCACTCATTTGGACCCCAGAAGATGAAACAGTGCCTGCAGCAGCTTCTACATCGTCACCAGCAACACCACCAGCTGGAAGCATAACCCCCTATGCACAAAAGCCAGGTTCCATATGCATATCAAGCAGATTGTTCAAACAGAAAATCCTAAATGCCTATTAGCAAAACAAAAACATAGGGAAGGCAAAGAGCGCTATACCTTAGCAACAACTTGAACAAGATCACCCGATAGAATTACAAGTGTTTCTACTACCACCCCATTTGCTATATTTGCGTTACATTTCCCTTTTTTGGTCATTTTCGCATTCTTCAAAACAATACCTAAACAGAACCCACACCAGCTCAATAAAATTCCACTCAATATTCATTCAAAAGATAAAACAAACATATCATGAAAAATAACTCTACTCATTTCATCAACATATGTTATCTTCTCATTATCCATCTAAAACCTAATTTCATTAATAAGAACAAAAATAGAAATCCAAATTAATGCAATCCTTGATATTTCCTCTAGTCCTACCTATCCTCAGCAACCAAAAAAAACACAACCTTGAAACTCAATCACAACTGGTTACTACAAACTTCCTTGTCACAAAATATCAACAGATCAAAACCAAATCTGATCCCAACTAACAGCAACAAAAACCAAAACCCACATACAATTCTCCAAAACAAACAATACCACAAAGGATTTCAACAACTCAAAATATATATATCAAAACCACAGCTCAACTGTCTAAAAAAGCAAAAACACACACACCATAATCATTTTCAACAGAAGCAGTGTAGAAGATGCCGGAGTAGACAGAGCCATCCTTGACATGGACATCAACAGGGAGGCCAATGATGCACATAGTAGCAAAAAGCAAGGCGTCACTCAACGAGGATGCGTTGTGAGAGAAACCACCTTCCTGTTCTGTTTTGTTCTTGTGACCCATCTGTGTTGGTTTTTGGTACTTTTTATTAAAAAAAAATAACTTTTTCGTTTCTCTGGAAGACAAAAGTAGTGTTGAGGTGGGTTTGCAGGGATTTTGGATTTCGTTATGAAGAAGAAGAGATCTGTGAGAGAGAGAGAGTACGTGGAAACAAGACGACTTGTTCGTGTGCGTGTCGTGTCTTTCTATTTTCTCTGCTTGCATTCGACAGCGTTTTTTCTGCTAAACCCCTATATTTTATCATAATTGTTGTATTATTAATTGTTCTTTTGTTATAGATTATATCTAATCTATAATTAATGTGAGGAATTTGGATCCAAGTTACAATACGATCAGGTGAAGTTTTAACTTGTGTATTCATACAATTCAAATAAATTTAGTAGGATGTGTTTAATCTAGATTTTATTGAAAATTAAAATAGTTTAAAATTTTGGGTATAATAATCTAAATTAGCATGGACTTTATTTAAATCTAAGTTTATTCAATCCATATTTATATAAAATATGTTGAAATTTATGTATATTCAATTTAGATTTGTATAAAATTCATCAAAATATAGATGAAATTTTTCAAAAAAAAAAAAAGAAATGCAAGTGAAATAGAAAATCATTAACTTTACAAATTTGCCTAAATGATTGAATTTGATAGATTTTAATCTATTATAAAGTGAAATTTATGAATAAAAAAATTTATAATAAATTTTACTATTATGTCAAAACTTTTAATGGATTTCATAAAAAAAATTCCAATAAAATATATAGAGAGTTAATAGGCTTCAATTCATTAATTTCATCAATACCTATCATTTTAAGAAAATCTATCAAACTTCAATAAACTTTAGATAGAATATACACTCATTACTTAAATTTTGTGTTATTTTTTTAAAAGCAAATTTTTTGTTATTTTATATCTATATGCAATAGAAAAAAAAAATTGTAATCATGTAAGCACGGTAGTCAAAACTTTTGTTATATCAAAAAAAATTAAAAACAAAAAACTATAATGGCATTTTTGTTTTTTTGTTACAGGTTTGAAAAATCTCTTATATTCATTTTTACATGCTTCGTTGGTAATTTTTATTTTATTTATTTTAATTTTAGAAATTAATTTTAACAGCAATAGTTACAACTTTTAGTTTGAATTATTTGAATTTTCATTCATGTAATAATTTAAGATGTAACATATTATTAAATTAACATATGAATTTACATCAATTTTAATGATCATATATTAGCTGAATAGAATTGACAACACAAATTGAACATTTTTACATTCTCATAATATTTTACATAGCAACATGAACTACACAATAAATAAAAATATATATATATATCATTTGATGGAAACCAAATTTCATACTTTATTTTTCCATTCTAGAATTCATGGGTTATCTTTTTAATCAAATAATTTAAGCTTAATTTATGACCACAAGCTCCACCAATTATTCAACTGGTTAAAGATTTGAGACTTCAAATTCAAATGGCTTGACCTCAGGGATATTAGAAAAAAAATCCACTAATTGAATTTTTATTAGAAAAACAATAACAAAATAAGTGCTATATAAAAAAAAAAAATATAATGTAATATTCTCACAATTATTATTCTCAAAAAAATTAATATTCTCACAACTATAAAATAATGCAATAAAATAATAATAATTATTATTATTATAATATAACAATAATAATGTAACAGTGTTTCAAAAAAATAATAAATATAATTTCAAAAAAAAAAAAGCAACATAAATTTCACAAAATTACAACAAAACCCATAAAACTTACCATATACTTGTTGTCTCACTTTTACATCTGCACAATCCAATAAAACCCCTAAAACCCTAAAAACGTCTGTTTTCCTCTCCTCTTTCTCACAATCTCCACACAAACCTCAACACCCCATAAACGAAAATGAAGAAACCGAAGCGGAAACCAGACAGTAAGAAGGTTCGCATGATGGAGACCGAAGAAATCGAGCTACTCAACTCGTGGATCGACTCAGAGAAACCCGAGTCGGGCTCGAACCCTCTGTCTTCTCCTCCGCTGGACAAGAAGGAGCCTGTGGGACGAGTCGGGGAAGACGGGGGCTTCTCGAGGTACGTGGGGGCCACGCGGTTCGATCAGCTGCCGATATCGAGGAGGACGAAGAGTGGATTGAAAGCGGGCGGTTTCGTAAAGATGACGGAGATACAGAGAGCTTCGCTGCCGCATTCGCTTTGTGGGAGGGATATTTTGGGTGCTGCCAAAACTGGGTCGGGAAAAACGCTCGCTTTTGTTGTTCCTGTAAGCGGGTTTTTGTTGGTTTTGTGTTTTCGCTTCTGGGTCGGATAAAGTTCGTTGCTTTTTTGTTTTTTTAGAGTTTTAAGGGTTTTTGTTGATGTTGTTGTTTGTGTTTTTGTGTTAGTTAAATGTGTTGTTGTTATTGGTGGATTGATTGTTTGGTTGAATGAATGATTTCATGAGTTGAGAGTGTGTTTGTCACTGACAGAAGGGAAGTTGGGGTTACCGATTCGGATATTTTGATATGTAGAGTTGTAGGAAGAGATAAGAGCGTATAACGAAATAGTGAGTAATGATTTCAGTTAAGTGAATTTTATCTCTAGTCATTGAATTAGTAAGCATTTAGGAAAAAACAAAATGAAAGGATGCTACCTTGGTCCTTGACCGGAGATAGGTTTGGTTGATGTAATTTTTTAAACTTTGTGTAATAAAGAATAGCAGTTAAAATCCATGGAGAGGGTTGAAGAATGGAAAAATTAATGAATTCTATGATTCAATGCTATGTGGAAAGAAGGAAATTTTGGGTGGTTTTTAAGCGGGTTTTAGTGATTTAGAAAAGGAAGTTATTCGGTGCTCAATTGTTTTGTTTTGTTTTGTTTTGCTTTTTCTTTTTTTTTTTTTTTTTTTTTTTTTTTCAGGTTTTGGAGAAGTTGTATAGAGAGAGATGGGGTCCTGAGGATGGTGTAGGAAGCATTATAATATCTCCTACTCGGGAGTTAGCAGATCAACTTTTTGATGTATTGAAAACCGTGGGGAAGTACCATAATTTTAGCGCTGCTTTACTGATTGGTGGTCGCAAAGATGTTGATACAGAGAAGGAACATGTAAATGAGCTGAACATATTGGTTTGCACTCCTGGTCGGCTTCTTCAGCACATGGATGAGACTCCAAATTTTGACTGTTCACAACTTCAGGTCACCATAATGTTCTTTTTTTAACTCTTTTGATACAGTTTTTCATTTTTGTATGATTTTGATTATTATAACCTGAAAGAAATGTGTTAGTAATTAGTACAAAACATGAAAGGTTACAGAATTTTCTACCAATCATTTATCGGCAGAATTTTTTTTTTTTTTTGTGTATGTGTGTATTTGGCATATATGTTTCTATACTGCTACCACACAGTTTGTTATAACTTCCTTTAATTTCTCCCTTTCTGCAAACTCTTTAGTTTAATCAAACCTTCAGATTAGTATCCTTCACATCCTTGTCACTTGTCAGTACCCGCCCTCCTTTCCTGCCAACAATATTATATTTTATTGGTTATTTGCTGATAAGGGTGGAATTCTCTGGCCCGGAAACAGGTGTTGGTCCTTGATGAGGCAGATCGCATTCTTGATGTTGGATTTAAGAAGGCTTTAAATGCAATTGTATCACAGCTGCCTAAACATAGACAAACCTTTCTTTTCTCAGCAACTCAAACAAAGTCTGTTCAGGATCTTGCAAGACTCAGTTTGAAGGACCCTGAGTATCTTAGTGTGCACAAGGAGTCTGTGACAGCCACTCCAAGTCATTTGCAGCAGACTGCAATGATTGTTCCTCTTGACCAAAAGTTAGATATGTTGTGGAGTTTCATAAAGGCACATCTTAATTCAAAAATTCTTGTGTTTCTTTCAAGCTGCAAGCAGGTAATTGGTATCATTTATTTATTTATTTTGAGAGAACATATGCTTGGTTGAGAGAATGCAAACCCACACCTAATCCTGTGCATGCAAGCATGCAACTTTAGACTGAGTGTGTGTTTGAGGCCAGTGAACGATACCATTCTAACTGGTTTTTAAGCTAGTTTATGACTCTTTTACTCCAACCTTTGTTCTAGTCCCTGCACAATCAACAGAGGAATAGAGTTATTTTTCATTCCTGTTTCTTTTTAAATTTTAACATTATGTTATCCTATAGAATGATGTTATGATCAATGTCTTGATGTTACGATCATCTTTTTTATGCTGCATTTATAAAGTTGTTGACTGCATTTATCCGGGCCCAAGTTTTTTATTGAATTAAATTCTAATTGGGCGATTTATGCAAATAATAGTCATGCATCACATTTAGGGGCGTTGAAGGCTTGATTCGTTTGAGTCCAAATTACCTACAAATCCGGTTGCTAATATACATGGAACAGAATGTAGCACACCATTAATCCAAGAATGTGCTAGCATGGGCTGTGTACTGACATCTTATTGAAAAAAGCTTAATAAGACATTTTTGTATGGTTGATCAAGATATGATCTATATGTTTTGGTGCCTTTTTAACATAAATATTTAACATCAGAACTACATTTTGTATTGTGCTTGTCATATAGGCCTGCCTGTAGGCAAAAGTGGTATTGTATTCTAGGTTTCCGTTATTAGGGTTCTGCAATGTTTTTACTGTATGTGATCTTAAATAGCAGTACACTGGGGTGGATTTTTATTTATTCATTTATTTATTTATTATTATTGTTATTGTTAAAAGCAAACCTTGGCTGTATGAGAAAAATTATTGAAAGGTTGATTCGACATTTCACAATCACATCCATATACAAACTGAAAATATGTAGAAAATGGATGTACATTTTACTGGCTTCTAAAAAAGGCAGTGTATGAGAATTTGTGTGTGCTGGCTCACAGCAATCTGTTGCATGTATAATAATTGTTCTTAACTTGTTTATTATTAACCATAGAAGACATGCGTAGTTAATCAGGATAGGTTAATGTAATTTGGTGTTACTTTGGTCTCCTCAATCAGTACTGATGTATCAAAAAATTCTTTGGAGTTGGATCGCATATGAATTATTATTAATTCTTAAATGCTCTGGATATTGCATAGTCAATGCTATTGGAGTTTATGGCCTTAGTTTATTTTCAACGATATACTTTAGTTTGATCTCATATCAATTTCACTCATTGTTCTTCCTTTTCTCTTATGTTGCACCTATTGTTGCTACTAGAATAACGAAGAATTGTTCCATTTTACTAGGTGAAATTTGCCTTTGAAGCATTTAAGAAATTGCATCCTGGGATACCTTTGAAGTGTCTTCATGGTAGGATGAAACAGCAAAGAAGAACGGGAATATATGCCCAGTTCTGTGAGAAGCGTTCAGTTCTCTTCTCAACTGATGTGGCCTCTAGGGGTCTTGATTTTAATAAGGCAGTCGACTGGGTTGTCCAGGTGAGATATTGGCTTTATCAGGAAGTAACTTTTGATTTTGCAAAGAAAGTAGAAAGCATATTTCTCCTTATTGTTGGCTTAAATATTTTGTTTTTTCAGGTGGATTGTCCAGAAGATGTTGCATCCTACATACATCGAGTTGGTCGCACTGCCCGCTATACTTCTGGAGGGAGGTCAGTTTTGTTTCTGATGCCTTCAGAAATGAAAATGCTTGAAAAATTACAAGCATCAAAAGTACCCATACAGTTTATCAAGGTAGACAAGTAAAAGACACTTTGTTTTATTTTTCCTTTTCCATTCTGGGCCTTAACCTGGTATATAGATTTGTTTCAGTTGATAATCAGTTTCTAGCATCATGTCCGTGGCTCCTTACACATTTTAGCATTGTTACAAACATTGTTGATATTTCAGGCGAACACTAAAAGACTGCAGCCAGTTTCTGGACTGTTGTCAGCTTTACTTGTTAAATATCCAGATATGCAACAACTGGCACAAAGGGCCTTTATTACCTATTTGCGGTCTGTTCATATTCAAAGGGATAAAGAGGTTTTCGATGTGACGAAACTATCTATAGATGAATTTTCGGCGTCATTGGGATTGCCTATGACCCCAAAAGTTCGGTTTCTGAACCAGAAAATCAAGGGAAAAAAGGTGCCGGGAAAACCTAATCTTGAAACAGAAAATTCTGACAAGGAGTATGTATCGGTAATACCCAAAGAAGAGCTGCTTACAGGTGATCTTGAGGAAGATAAGGTGGACAGAGATCTTCAAACAAAAGAAGCTGAAGAAGAGGGGAAAACTAGCATAATTGGTGATGTTATGTATGCCTTCTTTGCTAGAATGTTTTTCTTAGTTTTAAACTTTTAAGCATAACAATGTTATGTATATAATTTTATGTTGTATATTATCTGCAGCAATAACTTTTGCTGAGCTATATATTACTTATGGCTGCTGTTGTCTTATTGTTGTAACATGAGTTGGTTTTTCTTCTTCCAGGCCAGCAACTAGGGTTTTGAAGAAAAGGAAATTAAAGATCAATGTCCATAGACCTGTTGGGTCCAGAGTTGTCTTTGACGAGGAAGGCAACTCATTGCCTCCACTTGCAAGGGTGGCAGATGCTAAAAGTGACAATATTGTACTTGATCAAGGTAAAATCAAGTATACGTGATTTCAGTCAGTTTCTCAGGTTCAAATAACTTGAATAATGCAACACAGTTTACAAAGCTGGAATCTTCTTGAATAGAAGCAATCAGCTCCTGAAACTGTTTTAAGTATAGTTGATAAATCTAATTGAAGTTAATTATTTTGTTCCTGTGTATTAGACTATTAGTACACAAATTTTTTTATGGCAACATAGTTAAATCTTTTCTAGCTTTTAAATGCAAAAATTTGAGTTTCAGTGCACCGATGAGCATGCCTTTCTTTTGCAGACCAAAAGAAGGAATACTATAAGAAGTTAAGAGAAGAGTTGAAGTATGCTGACAAGGAAGACAAGCTACTGGATCGCCAACGTCGCAAAGAGAAACGAGTAAAGGAAAAGACGAAGTGGAAGAAAGGGAATGTGGAAGAAGAAGAGAATGATGAAGAGGGTGAGGATAATGTTTCTGGGTCAGAAGAAGAAACAATGGAGCAAGGAAGACATAAAAGATCGAAGATATACTTCGATAATGACAGTGATAACGATACTGACAACGATAGTGATGATAGAAAAGAAAACAGGGATGGCAAAACTGATTCTATTTCTCTGGCTGATCAAGAAGCATTGGCTCTTAAGTTGTTGAACTCCATGCATTCATAAGTTATACAGAAAATACTTTCCTGATAGCTCCTCTGTGTTGTGTCATAGAACAGGCTTGTTTTCTCTTCAGTAATTTTGTTGCCAGCAAACAGACTTCAATTTTGTAGCTTTAGCATTGTTTAAAAGTGAAAATATGAGCGAAGTAGTTCAAAAGGTGACTCCTAGCAGATTTTGCTTTGTAGCTTCAGGTTTTGCATGAAACTCACTTTGTACTACGCTGGGACAGGAACATATTTCCCTGAGGTTTAAATACATGACGTTTTACACCTCTTTGATTTCGAATTCTCCGGAGTGCCCCTTGCTGCATGTGGTTATAATTCCATTAAATGTTTGAAATGTGGGCTTAGATCATTAAAAATTATATGGTTGAATGTTAAAATTAAAATTAAATATAAGGATCCTTTTTATATAGGACTAAAAATCAGGGATTTACTTCATTAGTACCAAAATATTTAAATGAGTTTTAACAGTATCATTACTATTTATAAATTTTAATGATAAATTCACTTATAATTTCAAAAGACCAGTGGAAACAAAATTATCTCAATTTGTGTGGATTGAAAAGTGACTTTAACAAAGATGCATGTCATGCAAGATGTCGTGGCTCTATAGACTCTGCTTTTGTTTAAGAATGAGTTTCTCATAATCTCATTTCATTTGAGCATGTCTCATAGTCTCTGTTTTTTTGACTTCGAAGTGTTATGGCATGCTCCGTTTTTGCTCATTGTTCTAAAAATAGAACTTGTGAGCTAATCAGTGTCGAATTAATTGCAAACTAATTAGAACCCGGTTTGCGACAGCAGAGGAACAAGAAATAGCCAATGAAAATGAATTTGGCAACTTGGGAAGATGTAGCTTTCGACGCCCAGTTCGCAAAGGCATCGAATTCCATGCTTTCACGAATTGGCAATTTACGTTGCTGCTGCATTTAATGCCATCACGTACTACTAGTTTCTGGTTTCACCTTTTTCATTTTTGGCTTTTCGTTCTATCGCAGCATTATCAACCATCTCTGTTTTCTTTGCTTCTTGTTCTATAGCATATTCTCGCAACATATTCTCACAAGAATATCACCAACTAAAATATGTTATGAGAATGTCATCAACTAGAATATCAATAACCATGTCTGTTCTTTGTTTCTTGTTTCTTATGAGAATATCAACTAGATTTGCATTACATTAATCGATGGAACTCCACTGCACAATAGAGAAATAGAGATGTTACCGATAGCTCATCATTTATTATTCGACTCCATCATCAAATAAGTTTTTATTAGTTTTTTTACCTTTTTTAATGAAGGGTATTATTATCTTTTCACCTAAAAAGTTGCTAGTAAAACTCAACTCAATTCTTTAATACTAGTCAAACACTTGTTCGGTTCTTAGGTAATATTTCATCGCATTTACATTTAATTAAATATAATGATGAAAAAAACTAATAACTAAATAAAAAATCTTTTCCCAAGCTCTCACTCAACTGCGAACGCAAATTTGATTTTTTGGATTTTTTATGGGTTATGAAGATTGGATTTTGGCTCCCTGCCAATGAGCTTGGAGGTATCAGAAGTACGGATCAGGAAATACTGAAGATGTGTAACACAACTTAATTACATTATTGGAGGATTTATAAGAAATGGAAAACAAATTAAATTGAATTAAAAGGCATATCAACATCATCCATTACAAAATTGTATAGCAAATCACAGCCAAACCCAGAAATACCGCAGAAATACATGGTGTCTGTGTAGGTTTCAACTCTTGGTCTTTTTCTTCTTACTAGCAGCTTTCTTTTTCGACTTCCGGAACCTGCCGCTCTCCTGTCAAGAACAAAAGTGCATAAATCCTTAGATACAGTAAGAGTACCCAAAAATAAACATAAGATGTTTCTTGATGCATATACCTTTCTATATAGTCTATATGCAATTTGACCTGTCAACTCCTGCCCATTTTTAGAGATGTAAACCTGCAGAGAAACGGTATAGGCAGTAAATGCTCAAGTGATGAAGATAGCATGGATGAAGTAATCAGAAACATAATAAACACAGAATTCAAAACATAAAGGCCGACCAAGTATACAAAAAGCAGTTAAAAGTGGATAAATATGCTTCAACTTGCTAAACAAAAACAGGCCATGTATATTCCCTACTCCTGTTTTTTTTTTTTTTTTTTTTTAATTTTTAATTTTTAATTAAAATAAAATAAAATAAAATAAAAAAATTTCCCTTATCGGAGAACCACAATAATAATTCGTAGAATTAATGGCCTCATTTCTTGTAGACAGTATGCACATGGAGAAAACAACCACAATCTTTGAAGACCAATATGTAGAGTATAATAATTTGAGTTACCTTCCTTCCTTCTGGGGATGTATACCAATGACCAGCAGATTGACCAGATGCATGTACTCGTCTCTTGCCAGCATCCTTGGGAATGTTTGCACAACTTTTTGGGTCAATCCAACCTCCTGAGGCATGTAAAACTTCTTCAGTGTCTGATCTTTTTGATTTGTTCCTTCCCCTCGTTGAACTTTTACTGTTGTTAACATTCCGAGTTCTTTTTTGTTTTGAAGCTTCTCCATTGGTAAATTGGCCCCTGATATAACAATAAGTTTATATATAACCACATTGTACAGATGAAACTCAAAACTATTAAAGCAGGATGAAGATAAAGACATTACATATAATCAATAACCGATGTACTAGGCAGCTGATTTCCTCTGTCAGGCACAACACCTATAGGTGAAAAGTAGGGCAAACGACTACGGACCAATTTCTGAATCCTTGGATCACTATGGAAAAAGTAATGATGAGCAGGAGGAAGAGGGTCAGATGAATCCCAGCTTTGCTCAAAGTTTTCATGGTCGTTTATATTTGGGTGACACCTTCTATTGTTATTTACACATGCATTTGTCTGCACCTTCTGGGCCTCGTCCTTCTTCATAGATGAGAAGTACTCTTCGCAGACCTCATCCAAAGCTGGTGTTGGAATGTGAAAACTCTTCATTGGACAAAAATCTTTCCATAAATCGTCACCTTGAGGTGTACTTGAGGAAACTTTTCTCTTTTCTTCACTTGTAACACATTTAGACTCCATCAAAGATGGATCTAGTCTGTGAGCATTTTTGTTTACATCTTCACTGACAGATGGATGATCAGATTCAGAATCAGAATCAAGCAACTGAAACCTTCGAAGAGGACTAATAGTTAACTTTGGAAACATAAATTCATTATGGCTAGTTGGCAAAGTTGCAGAAGGTACATCGGAAGCCTGTTTCCTTTTCCTTGCCTTCAACTGGCTTGTTGATTGAGTGGTTAAAACTGCATGTCCTTGCAATGGAACTTTCAAACTGCTACACACAGAACGGTACTGTGTTGATCGATGCTCATCTGCTCTTAAGAAGAGATAAAGTACATATATCAATTGAAGAAAACAGAACATAAATACCAACTCAAAGAGTACAAAAGTATGATTTAGAATAACTACACTGCAATCAAAGCCATTACTAATGAGTTTGTTAAACACTTAAAAAACAATTTCCCTAATACCAATCTACCACCAACACAATTTCTCACGGATAGAACCTTCGATAAAAAAAGTGAGTTTTATCAACTGAACATGATAATAAACTCAATGGACGTGAACTCAATACAAATTTTTAAACTATTTAAAGTCATAGCTAATGGATGTGAACTCCAAACAATAAGATAGGCTAAGTTTAGACTATGTCGTAGTCTAACAATGTCAGACTTGCTTTCCAAATTGTCCATTGAGCGAACAGCCCTTTTGCTACATGCCTTAAGTAACCTATCAAGCTTCAACAACTAGGACTAAATAGATCCAACAAGAGACATTATTTCTTAAACCGCAGCAAATCTCAATAGCATCAGCAAAATCATCAACTCAAGCTGAACAACTTCATCCAATGTGGTTCATAACAGTTCTTAAAGCTTATCTGACACTCATCAGTCCGAACTACCAAACACAAATTCACATCAAAACATCACAAACATAACGTCGAACAAACCAACAGCCGTCCTTCAATCACAATACTCTAACTTATATGATCCAAATCCTCAAAAACCACCTCCTCTAACTCCACATTAAACTCTATCTCATCATAAAACAAATATAAAATCTCTATCATACCATTAAATTCCTTCAAATGTACAATTTACGCTCCAAAATTTATATCTTTCTAACTATCCGATCCAAACTAAATCACTAACAATGTCTCCTTTTCACCACACTAAAAAACCCAACAAACCCATTACACAAACCATAAAAAAATTACCCTAAACAAACCACTTTAAAACACATCAAACTCCCTACAATGCATTGCCAAAACAAAACTCACCAAACCCTACAAATCCAACTTAAACGCAATCACAATGAAATCACCAACCAAAACTCAAGCAAACAAAAATCCACTTACAAAAACAAAAACATTAACGGATTCACCTCTCAAAATCGAATCTTCAGGTGAAGAGAACTCTTCAATCTCATCATTACCATAATTCTTCTCTATTACTTCCTTCTTCTTCATCGACAACAGTGATTGGGTGGTGGGCCCAGGTCCGGGGCCCCGTCTGAGGCGTTTGAACGCTCGGGTGGATTCGGGCAATGGGTCGGGTTCGGTTTCGACGTCGGAGTCGTCGACTTGGGCTCGCTCCAGCTCGTGGAGAGAGTCATTATTGGTGGGGGGATCTTGAGGTTGAGGAGATGGGTTTGAGGGTAGTGGGGGACTCGACTGGGAGTCCAGATCGAGACCTAGACAGAAAGACGGAGGCTCGAAGTCCGCCATAGAAGTCGCGCGAATACGCAGAGAGTCAGAGACACAGCGAGATTTTAAATGGTGAGAGGGAGGGAGGGAGTGAAATGAAATGAGTTTTGATTTTGTGTGGTTTTTGCGCCAAAATGTGTAAATTGGAGGGTGTGAATTGGGCTGGGCTGGGCTGAAGTTTTTGGTCCATTTACTGTTTGGATTGGGTTGGATTTATTTTTTTAAGGGAAAACTTCCTTCTAGTCCCTAGAGTTTTAAAAAAAAATAGGTTTCTAAAATTCTTTTAAAAATAGCTCTTTTCATCTCTAATTTTTTCAAAACTCTTCAAAAAACTCCAAACCATTAATTAACGGTAACTTTAAACAATTTAAATTGTAATTTAACAACTTAAATGCATAGACATTTTAGACAATTTAACTTGTAAATTCATTATTTTATGAAGATAATCCGATAATTTATGTGTCACTAATAACCATCAAAAGTAAAAATATTTTTTAATACATTATGTTAATGTTAACCGTTAGTTGATTGACGGTTTGGATTTTTTTGAAGAGTTTTGGAAAAATTATAGATAAAAGAATTGTTTCCAAAATAGTTTTAAAATTCTGATATTTTTCGAAACTTCATAAATTAAAATGAAGTTTTCCCTTATTTTAAGGTTGGAGTAGGCCGAGTTAATGAAAAATTTAAAAATCTAATTGTGAGATTTGATTGAATTGAAATCGAATAGACTTTCACCGAATTTAAGCCTGCACCATTTTTTATGGGAAAAAAAATTGCCATATATAGGCTTTTAAAAAAAAAAAAAAAAAAAAAAAAAAAAAAAAAGGCCATACATAGACATTTGGATTTGGATCAGATTGGTAATGAATTATTAGTCAAATATATAATTTTCACGCTTATATTCTAGACATTATAAATTTTTTCAAACCCTAAGTTATTTCATAACAAAAAATTGAATTGGATTTAGATATTGAACACTTTTTACCTTGAAAATCCCAAAAATAAATTTTGACAATGTTCAGATCAAATAAAAAGGGTTTCAAACCATTTTTGTGTATTTTTAAAGTGGTTTTTTTTTTTTTTATTCATAGTAATACTATATAGTTCATTTCTCATTTTCTACTTGCATTCTAATGATGTGACAATTAGTCTGTAAATATATATTCATGATATTTTATTTCACTTATAAAATATCCTTTTATCAATTAGCATATAAATAATTTTGAAAAACAAAATTATTATATAATTAATTAAGATGTTTATTTCAAAAAAAATTTTTTTAAAAAAAAAGCAAACGAACTGCAAATGGTAGGATGTATGTCATTATTTCTAACATGCAAAGATGTGATTTTCCAATCTTCTACAACAAATTTCGCTGACTTTCTAAAAATAGCATTTGACGAGTATATATTATTAATTATTAAACAAACTATTTTGAATTGTTAAAATTCACTGGAAGAAAAACTTTATCATATAAAATTTACAGAAAAACGTTCCCTTCAAAGTTAAGCAAAATACCCTGCTTCGTGCATTATTACTTCTAGCTACAAAAAATTTGCCAATATTGTTATTAAGTCAAAACAGGAAAATATAAGGGCACGTTGGCCATCATCTTCAAAATTTTATTTTTCGTTTTACAAATTGAAAAATGAATAGAATGTGATTATCGGAGTATTTTGGACGGAAAACATGGAAAATAAAAATCTTTTTTTTTTCTTTATTTTTGCAGCAATTACACATGAAAAGCCATAACAAAGGAAACATCAATTACACATTAATTTGTAGGTGACATGAGATGAAATAGATGGGATCTACTATAATTAATTTGCATTTATTAATTATAATATTTGAATATTAAAACTTTTAATATATATATATTTTTTAAGTATATTTTAATAATATTATTACTACTATGAAATAACTTTTACAATTACTATAAAACATGTTATTAAATTCTAAAATAAAAAATTAATTTCTTATTTTTAAATGAAACTATATTATTAAACGGATCCTAATATTTTCCATAGTTAAAAAACAAATCATGTCATTGCAAGTCGATTGAGACTCACATGAAATATAGGACACACGCCATCTACACACACCACAACATTTTTATGCTTTCATTTATCATTTTTCTTCAACAACTACTCCCACCAATCTTTGCTTCACAATAAACTGAGTGGCAGGTTTGAATAACATTTCAGTCCTATCAATATGGAGACAGTTTTCTCACATTTACATGGATAACCCTCTTCTACCTACTAGAAGTAAAAATCTAGATTATGCTTTAGATTATGCTTTAGAGTCTCTGGACAATTGTAATTATAATTATAATTATAATTATAATGTCAAAAATTAACTCATTTTGAACTAAATAATAGAAATAGACCATAACCTTATTCGATCGTCAAATATATATTTAATAGTTAAAATTTCGATAATATGCACTGGAGGATTCTCTCTCTATATAAATAGCCTTGAAATGCATTTGGGTCTCATTAAATTACATTACACCCAACTTCAATGGTTAGCTAATCAGGTCTCACCAACTATCACTACCTCAGATTCCTCGCTCAATGACCCAAATATGCTGTCAACCTGGTCTCACCGCGGGTGGGTGGCAATTGGGTGCACCATGGTGCTTATTTATCTAGCCAAGTCCATCGTGGCTGCAGCCAGTTCTTGTGTCTGGCTTGGACCAATGTTGGCAGGCTGTGCTGGTTACATTTTAGCTGACCTCGTGTCAGGCGTTGTTAGTACTTAATTTATGTTAATGATTAAATATTGAATTTTCATGTTTGATCTAACCAAAAAGTTAACTATATATTATATTATGGGTCGGATTAGTATATGTAAAACCTTTTTTTCACCTTTTTATTTTCCCAACATACCTCACAAGTGTTAGACTGAGTAGCAAGTTTGTTCGAGTTGTCAACTAATGAAACTTGTACCCCATTATTTGTTCATGATATTGCATTAACTAAAAATTGTTGTATTGTGAAGCCTCAATCAATCAATAATATTGCTTATGCACACGAAGCATCGGATCAAAATCGATTACAAGTTTTCTATTTTAGTACTTTAAAACTCTTGTATTTTGGATTTTTATGAGAGAAGATATAGAGAGCCAAGACTGAAAAGGTGTGTTTTACCATAGTAATTGGCCCTTTAATTGTGGAAATTGAGTGTCGGTGCAATCCATAAATGTAGGTATCATACTAATCGCTCTAAAAATCTCATCTTATTTTCATTTCCTGTTTTCATACATGCTTAATTTACTGTATTTTGCGTTTATCTATTTCTCTATAATAATATATTAAAAATTTATGATTAGAGACGGTGAACTTTCATATATTTGGGTTAGAATCTGTTGGGTGAATTTGAGTTAGGAAGCTTGGAAGAGAAGAAGAAGGAAGTCAGTAGAGAGGGATGATTTAATTTATTTCCACACCAAACAAATTACAACTACTGATCATATTTATAGATTAGTTTACCAACAAAGCAATAAAATAGGAACCACCCTAGCTATTAACATGGAAACAGGGAACTCCCACTTGGCACTAACATCCAAGCCACTTCCCTTCATTATTTGCTACTAACTCAACTAAGAAACAAATGACAGTTAATAATCAAAGAGCACGAAGACCTGGACTGCGCCAAGTAAGATTATCATGCAAAGAACTCGTGCACTGGTTGCAACATTCCATCCCTCTGATAACGTCCTTGTCCTCAAGGACGGAAGGTCAGATACGAACGAAGAAACTGCCACTTCTGTTGCTAGGTCGCATCCTCTACAGAGGCACCAACCCATTTAACAGGAATCTCCTCTCTAGGACAGCAACACCCCTTTTGAATTATACGCCTGTCAATGATGGCCTTTGGTTGAGGTTGTATTGTAGAGTCCTCAGTCATAGGTGGAAGAGAAGGCATAATTGGTGCAGATTTTCCCAAATACTTTTTTAGTAAACTCACATGGAAGACATTATGGATTTTGGACCCTTCAGGTAACTCCAAATGATAGGCTCTCTTGCCAGTGCGAGCTAATATCTTATAAGGGTCATGGTACCTAGGTGATAGCTTGAGAGAGTTGCGAAATTTGACGGACTGTTGTCGATATGGCTGCAACCGCAAATAAACATAATCCCCCACATTAAAGATTACTTCACGCCTATGATGGTCAGATTGAGTTTTCATCTTATTTTGAGTCATTACCAAGTGGTGTCGTAAAGCTTTCAATATTGACTCACGGTCTTGCAAGAAGGCGTCTACAGCTTGTACCTTGGTGGTGCCTGGAACATAAGACAGTAAATTTTGAGGGGAAATTCCATACACTGCCTCAAATGGAGAAAGTCGAGTCGTCGAGTGGACTGTTGTGTTATAACTGTACTCAGCTCAAGCGAGCCAATCCATCCATCTCTTCGGTTGGTCATGTGTGAAGCACCTCAAGTATTGTTCAAGTGTCCTATTCACCACTTCAGATTGCCCATCTGTTTGAGGATGGTAGCTTGAACTCATTCGGAGTGATGTCTCTTGTAATTAAAATAAAACCCTCCAGAAAGCACTTACAAAAACCTTGTCTCGGTCACTTATTATGGACTTGGGTACCCCATGCAACTTCACAATGTCATTGACGAATGCCTTTGCCACTGTAAGAGCTGTGAAAGGATGTTTTAGAGACACAAAATGGGTATATTTGGATAAGCGATCCACCACTACCATTATTACTGTGCATCCATGCGAAGGAGGAAGACCTTCTATAAAGTTCATGGAAATATCAGTCCAAATTGTTTCTGGTATGTCGAGAGGCTGGAGGAGGCCAACGGGCCTGAGTGTGTCAGTCTTGCACCGTTGGCAAATATCACATTCTCTAATAAATTGCTTCACTGAATTACGCATTCCAGGCCATAAAAAAGAAGTGCGAATTCTGCTAATGGTTTTCTGGTAGCCAAAGTGTCCTCCCATTGGTGAGGAGTGATTGTCTTTTAATAGAACTGGAATCAATGATGAATTAGAACTCAACCAAACTCTTCCTTTTTTGAACCAAACTTCATCCCTCTGAAGATAAAGGTGTCGCGTCCTTTTCCTTTGAGACTCAACTTCTGAATAAAAGGAATCAGATAAAACTTCTTTCTTTAATATGGCCTACCAATTGGATTCAGGTTGAGAGATGGCGTGGAACTCGAATTCAGCAATCCTGGAAAGTGCATCTGCTCCTTTATTATCTGCTCCTCTTTTGTATTGAATGATGTAATCGTATCCCAATATCTTAGGCAGCCAACGCAATTGTGTAAAAGTTGAAATTCGTTGCTCCAAAAGATACTTTAAACTCCTCTGATCAATTCTAACTATAAAGGGTTGACCAAGGAGATAAGGGCGCCATTTTCTGATAGCTTTTACAATGGCCATCATCTCTTTGTCGTAGGTTGATAATGAAAGAGCTGTCTCCTTTAAGGCTTCACTAAAAAAATGCTATTGGTCGATCCTCCTGTGTCAAAATCGCACCAATTCCTGTACCATAAACATCACACTTTACAATGAATTGTTTGGAGAAGTCCGGAAGGCGAAGGACAGGAGCGGAAGTGAGAGCTGTTTTTAGTTGGTTAAAAGTTGTTTTGGCCTTGTCATCCCAATTAAACCCGACTTTGGAAGTCAGTTTAGTGAGAGGAGGTGCAGCAATAGCTCCGAATCCTCGAATAAATTTTCTATAATATCCCGCAAGGCCAAGGAATGCTCGTATCCCTTTGACAGTAGTCTGTTTTGGCCACCCTTGTACAGCCTTGATTTTGTTTGGATCAACTGAAACCCCATTGGCATTGATAACGTGGCCTAAATAGTCCACCCGAATGGCACCAAAACGGCATTTGGAATGTTTCGTAGTTAGCTGACTAGAGGATAAAATTCTCAAGACTATTTCTAAATGTTGAAGATGATCTACCCATGTTCTGCTATAAATTAGTATGTCATCAAAAAATACTAGGACAAACTTACGTAGGAATGGTCGGAAGAGGTCGTTCATCAAGCTCTGAAAGGTTGTCGGTGCATTGGTTAAACCAAAGGGCATGACCACGAACTCGTAATGTCCCTCATGTGTGCGGAAAGCTATCTTGTGAATATCCTCTTCTTTGACTCTTATTTGATGATATCCTGAACGGAGATCAATCTTTGAGAAAAACTGAGGTCCAAATAACTCATCCAGGAGTTCATCAATGATAGGAATCGGGTACTTGTCTTTGATGGTGGCACTGTTAAGAGCTCGATAGTCCACACAAAACCTCCATGAGCCATCTGCTTTTTTAACCAATAACATTGGAGAGGAAAATGGGTTGCTGCTTGGTCTGATAATCCTAAATTCTAAGAACTCTTGTACCATTCTCTCAATTTCTGCTTTCTGGTACTATGAATACTAATACGGGCATACACTAATTGGTTCTTGTCCAGGCTTCAAAGGAATTTGATGATCATGATTCCGGTTAGGTGGTAGCTTCATGGTTTCAGTAAACACCTCTGGAAACACTCCAAGAATCCGCTCCAACTCAGAGGCTTGTGTGACTGAAGTTTCTAGTTGGAGATGTGAGTTGGATTCTATAGGTGTTGGAAATTGGAGATAAAAACCTATACCTGACAGTTGTTAAAGTTCACTGGTATCCAATGGTTCAATTTGAGTTCGACGTACCCCTTGCAATTGATATTGTTGTCCCTCATGAGTAAAAATCGTTGATAACTTGCGGTAGTCTATTTCAATTGGTCCTAAGGTTTCCAACCATTTCACACCTAAGACCACTTGACATGTCGCAACCGGTAGTATATAAAAATCAGCTGTGATGCGATGATTTTGAATGTCAAGGTTCAAGCAACGACCTGTACACTCAATTTTCTCACAATTTCCCACCATGACTTGGAATGAACGATCACATACCACGGGTAAGGATAGTTTCTGAACGGTTGCTTAATCAATAAAATTATGGATGCTTCCCCCATCAGTGAATATTGTAACATCTTTATGTTTAATTTTTCCAATCATACGTAAAGTTTGAGGATGATTTGTACCTGCCATTGCATGGAAGGAGATTTCAGGTACTAGTTCTGTGATTGGCAAATCCTCATAAACCAATTGTCCTTCATTTTTTGACCCAATGGGAAAGTCTTCAATCATAAATAATTGAGGACGTTGACACCTATGACTTGGAACATATTTTTCATCACAATAGAAACAGAGACCCTTCTCTCATCGCTCTCTAGCTTCTTGTCCAGATATACGTCAAACAGGTGGAGCAAGATTTGGAGCGTTTTTTTTAATTGGAGGAGGCCCAAGAAGACGCGCTGAGGAGCTTGTTGTAAGACGTTGATACAGTGGGTTACTTGGAGACCGAAAACTGCTTCCATAGAATGTCTTTTTCTATAGAGCATTGTGTTCTTTAATGAGCCGTGCGACCCCAACGGTGTCTGAACGTCCTAGGCTATTTGACTCTGACGTCGAGCCGAATGTCATCTCGCAAACCTGCAATAAAACATCCAACTAAAAATTGCTCGGGCAAGTTATCAACATTTACGCTTCGAATGCTTCTTGGTAAGAGGTAACAGTGGTTGTTTGTTTGAGGCGTGTCAAGGCCTCAGAAGGGTCTTCATAATCTATAGATCCAAATCGAAGAAGAACTGCGTTGGTGAACTCTTCCCAAGTGAGTGGTCCCTGGAATTTAATGAGCCATCTAAGCCATTGAAGAGCAATTCCCTCTAAGTGGAAAGACGCTAATTGAACCCGTTGGTCAGGTACTATATTCTTGAATTCGAAGAACTGTTCTGCTTTATAAATCCATCCAGTTGGGTCTTCTCCGTTGAAGTTAGGAAAGATCAATTTGAGGTGATGATGTCAGTCTGATATTGAAACTGGATAAGTGGGGGCAGTTGGTGAGGTTTGGTGGGAGGATTCGATTGGGGCAAAAGGATTTTCAGAGTCCATCGTATTTGAATTTCAAGACATGGGCAAACCTTGAAGATAAGTTATGATGATCTGCATTGCAGCATTGAGTTGGCTGAAATTAGCTTCATGTCATTGGAGGATGTCGGTTACTTCAGTTCAAAATTCAGCCTTAGACTTTGCTCGAGTGTCCATTTGAGCCGAACCAGGCTCTGATACCAAAAATGTTGGGTGAATTTGAGTTAGGAAGCTTAGAAGAGAAGAAGAATGAAGTCAGTAAAGAGGGATGATTTAATTTATTTCCACACCAAACAAATTACAACTACTGATCATATTTATAGATTAGTTTACCAACAAAGCAATAAAATAGGAACCACCCTAGCTATTAACATGGAAACAGGGAACTCCCACTTGGCACTAACATCCAAGCCACTTCCCCTCATTATTTGCTACTAACTCAACTAAGAAACAAATGACAGTTAATAATCAAAAAGCACGAAACCTGGTCCACGCCAAGTAAGATTATCATGCAAAGAACTCATGCACTGGTTGCAACAGAATCATGTAATCTATCTATTTCATGTGATTTCCAGCAGGTATCTTTCACCGGGTCATTGGTAATTATGGTGATGTCTCAACACCATTTTTCAGTCCACAAGACGAAGATTTTCAGGGCCATCACCCAATTGCCAATTTGCTAACAATTTACCTGCTTTGGCTCATGATGCGACATTCACAATACTACCTACAAACATCCTCTCCAATGATCCAATCATTCATGGCTTGGTTAGTATGTGGATAGGCTGCCTTATGTTCAGCCAACAATTTCATGCTTGGGCTCATTAGCTAATGAGCAAGTTGCCACCGCTGGTGGTGGCGCTACAAGAAGCTGGGTGCTTCTCTCTCCGTCTCAACATGCTGCTCACCACAAGCCGCCTTATGACAACAATTACTGCATAGTGAGTGGAGTATGAAATAAAGTTCTGGATAATGCTAAGGTCTTTGATGCATAGGAGAGGTTCTTGTTTTTCCAATTTAGGGTTCGAACTCGTTCGCAGAATTAACCTTTTTCAAAACCTTCAATTTTTATATTTATGCGTGCATGAGTGTATGTCAAATTAGTGATTGGTTAATTTTACTACTAAAACTATCAAAAACAATCTATATACATTTGATAAATTTTATGTTAAATGATGTAAATTTATAAATAACTAAAATAGATAGAAAAATAAAAT